>QWTY01028911.1:389-11947 GCA_008033365.1 Pseudorectes ferrugineus
TTTTTTTTTTCTTTAAACTTCTGGACTAATGCTGTTAAAATAGCCCAGCGCCCACATTTACCCTGCACTGATGCATCTAGTAAGACTGGAAAAGCAGTTTTTCTCTTATTTTCCTCTTATTTCACATTGCACTGCAGACACAGTGTATTCTATTCTCTAGAGCCTCTGTGTATCACACCCTCACTTACTCTTGTGACCTCCAAGAGTAAAGTTTTTGAAAGCAATAGAATCAGGCTGAGTTTAAATTTCTCTACAGCACGGACCCCAAACCTGGTCTGGCTCTTAGCACAGGAGTCACAAAGACAATTTGATTTTCCCTTGTTTGTTTTGGCACTCCCATAACAAGAAAGTAATTTCATAGGCAGGGTCAGATAGAACATACTGGCCAGTAAAGGCATCCAAAAACTAAACTTCAGTCAGGAATCTCTTAACTGGGACACTGGTAATTGGATTTCACTTGTCAACAGCCACACCAGTAGGATTTCACTTGTCAACAGCCACACCAGTCATTACAGCTCCTGCACTCCTAGAAAATGAGGCACCAACCACCTTCTGTGATTTTGAGCCATAAAAGGCCAATTAACATATTTCAATGTCGTGTGCCAAAAGTATCCTATATGATGTGAATGCCTGGAAGACAGTTGTTTGCTCAGATGAAAAAAGGAAGTAAAATTACTTTAAAAACCCACCAAAACCAAAACCTAAACCCTGAGTAATGAATGATGTTTTTAATGAGCAGCAGAAATGCAACCACAGCCTAGTTCCCACTCTATGAAACAAGCCACTGCATACACGAATAATTGCTTTAGATTTTGGGGGATTATGGCTACACTTCCCTAAGGCATTACCTATCGCAGAATATTCTGGATTGAAAAAGAGCCCTAAGATCATTGAGTCCAACCTTTAACACTACCAAGTTCACCACTAAACCATGTCCCTAACTGCCACTTCTACACATCTTTTAAGTCTGTTTTTTAACTACAGAATAAGGCTGTGTTTTCACTAAGGAAATAGAGCTTTCTGGATGGAATTTGCTATATTTAATCAGTCAGGTAACCAGTAAGTTTATACATTACAGTTAAACATTCATTATGTTTTGTGCAGGGAAAAAATGTGAATGTGAAGATTCTTTGGCTTGGTTTGAGAACAAAGTTTTGGAAAACATGCAGAAGTGGCTAAGCAAATATAATTACTATGTCTGGAGCAGAAAAAACAATAATTCCCAGGATACTTAGGCACATGTGGGTACAGAGAGTCACAGGGGATTATGACTTTCTTCTTTCTGAATTCATAAAGATGACATTTCACTGCAAAGAAAGCTCTGTTCATAGTCTGATTTTGAAGGAAATAGCCTTGAGGTTGCTCTAATCCTGCCAGGGAGATTCAATACAATAAGTCTCAGATTCACACCACTGGGTAGGAGAGCAGCTAAGACAATGGAAGCAGTGGAAGGTCTCCAGTTGGTTTATGGGTCAGGTCCTCAGCTGGTCTAAACAGGCTGCAGTGCTGTAGCTGCAGATCTGATGGCCTGGTTGAACACTCTGTGTTTGTGAGAGAGGGACGTGTAACAGCCCAGCAACATCTCCTTTCTTACTGCTGATTTTCCCAGGAAGCTTCTTACCATTGCTTACATGAAATGCTGGAGTGAATCTGGATCTCTGAGATGTCTCATTTTCCTTAATGCTCACAGTTAACTGAAATATTAAATATATAAAGTGCCACCCTCTTATTATTTAAAGCCTAAATTAACATAATTACCATAATTAAGACAAATTCTTTTTTCAGTCTATTATGTCTTAGCTTTTCCTGAAGGCAGATTCATTATCTTCGGGCCAGCTTTTATCTAACAGTGAAAGCATTATTGAAATTGGTACCATTAATGTTCATCAAGACATGCACATCACCACTTACCTTGATATTACTGAATTTTACCCCAATTGTCTAGGTGAAAAATTTTGTGGCTCATTAGAAAGACCAAGTGTTAATTGAAAAAAAAAAAAAAAAGAAATAGAAAAGGCTGTACTAGCAAAAGTAAAAGTACAGAAATCTCTAACACAGATTGAAAATGTGCTAAACCAGTGGTCAAAGCCTTGAAGTCAAGTCTCACTATGTTTCCAGTTTGGAATTTATTTATACTACAAAGAAGAGGAACAAAAGAGCTCACAGAAGACATTTTAAACTAAGTTAAAGTGGGATACTGTTAGGAGACCTGCAGCACAAGCTTCCTCACTGGCTGTATTCAAGCCCACCCTGAGATGCACCAAGGCCTTGCCTTGAAGGCAGTAGACTTCGGGATGTCTTGATTATGTCTCTCTCTCAGCTGCCATGATAAACACAATTAATTTAAAGCATGAAGGTCAGGTGGGCTTCCCTGCAAAGCAAAATACCTGTGAAGACACATTGCACAGAATGGAGCTGCAGCACAGTGCCTCTGCACCCACAGCCAATGACTGAGGTTACTTTCCAGCACGCAGCTACCTGGAACACCCCTGCAGCTATCAGCACAGAATCTGACAGCTTTTATCCTTCAGAAAAAATAAATTCCAGTTTAACTCTTCCTTTTGGTTGATAACTCATATTACAGTGTGCACTCATAAAGGGAGTGCTCTTTTATTCAAATATAACGTCTCACTTACGGCAGCAGCAATATAAACTTTACTGAATGTTTTATTGTCACATAGCATTCCTTGCAATAAAGGCATCTCAGTCACCCCGACTGCTCCTGGAAAGGATTGCTCTCGTGTAAGATCAGGCTGGCAGTAAGCATATCTCAGTATGCCATTACCCTTAGTATAAGAAAGTCCTTTTTGTGTTCCATTACATATTTTCCTTATAAAAATCCTAAGGAAGTGCTCAGAGGCCTGGGCAATGTAATACATTGCAGTGCAAAAAGGAAAGCAGGAGGGTGGAACATACTAGAGGGACAAGGGTGGAGTCACTGCATGGCCACTCTCCCTACACACCTCCAGGACTTTCGGGTTCCCAGACCACAAGTGTTCCCTCTGAACAACTCACTGTGCTTGCCACCCTAAACCTTTTCCAGCAAACCTGAGCCCTGGCAATCAGACACTCAGAGAGGATCAATTCTGGCACCAAAATTAGTGTTCAGATTTTCAAAAGGTTTACCACCATGCTAAAATTCAGGGTCTTCATTTGGTGCATTTTGCTGCAAGCTGAAAACCCAAGCTCCAGTATGAGTGGCTGCCCACAGTCACAGTGGCTGCCCACTGTCAAATCTGTCCTTACAAATTAGTTCTTATCAGAAGCCAGACCACAAGCAGAAAGTTCAAGTGGGGTCTTCGTGATCTGGATAGCTGGTTTCCATTTTTAGGAGTAAAACCCATTAAAATATTCTACCCTTATTTTCTTTTCCTGTTTGGTGAGTTTGTGGTATGCCAGGAATGCCAGCTGTTCATTTAATACCACTCAAGACTGTATAGAGACGATATTTCTTTCACTACCTCATTACTGAAAAGCTGGCAAGCTAAGGGTAGTGCAGAGCAGAACCCTTCCATGGCAAGGGGTGCTAGCCACAGAAGTGTTTTTCTGCTACAAATGATCAATCTTTGTGGCAGTCACTTTGTTGGTCCACCTTGAATTGTGGTTCAGAGATTGTTCACTTCTGGAACTGAAAGAGTTTTGTTAAACATAAAGACCAGCAACTCTCCTGACTGTTCTCCAAGGCACTTTTCCTTGATTGCTGAAGTAGCCAAAACTCTTATCAGCTTTTCTGGAAGATCAGAAATGTACATCTTTAATAAAACTCACCACATGCAGGGCTGGATTTGACAGACTTTATCATAAATTACCTCAACTTTCTATTACATTCACATGGAGTCCTCTACCCCAGCAGACAATTATTTGATTGATCCTTTTCCACTGTAAACAACCAAAACACCAGCTCTCATGATTCCACTACTTACATCAACAGGGCCTACTCAGCACAGCTGTTCAAACATTTGTTAAATCACTTCACAGCAAATAACAATATGGTGCAGCATGCCTGTTCCTCATTTCAACTTAACCATAGCAATATTTAGCATGCACTGAAAAAACATATGCTGTATTCACAAAAAGAAAATACTTCATCTTAATCAACAGCAGCCTGCAAGTCTCTGAGGATACTGGAAAGTTCCATAGGTAAGTAGAGCCTTAAAGGCTGTGAAAGATGAATAGCTTCATTCATCCTGAAACTTAATTCCTAAGAATGTGCACCCAGAAGTTCAAACAATCTGACTTTACACTTTGGTGCCCAAAGGCTGGGCCTGATTCTGCATCTATTAATTTATTTTGTGTGTATTGTAGCAGAATCCACAATCCACTAAAAATACCAGGAAACTGTTGTGATAGAAGAAAACAGTGAAAAGAATGCCCAGCACTAACACATTAATGTGAGAAAACAGAGGCAGGAAGTGGCTCACTGAAAGGAAATCATCTGCTAAGTCAGGGAGCAAAATTCAAATTTTTTGACTCTTTGTTAATGTCCAAGCCACTGGACCCTTCAGGGTTCCCAAACGTGTCCTGATCTCTTACAAATTCTTCCTACTGCACCCTTAAAGTTTCAACAAGCAAATCTGAAAATTTTGTCTTAATTACTGAGCTCTGAGTAAAAACGTATTTCTCTCCCTGCATCTCTCCCTTTCCTACAGGGACCTTAGCAAGAACTTTATGAATTAAACAAGAAACGAGACCATCATCTTAACTTGCTCATGCCTATTCCTGTGCTGCTGCTCTGGGACTCCAGAGCCTGGAATTTGCCAGGAGTGATATAATCAGCAGCCAGCCCCACTCCAGGCTGAGACTGCAAACACACAGGGCTCCCTCTAGACACAGGTTTTAGACGAGCTGCTGCTTGGCAAAACACCAGAACCCTGTTACAATTTTACACAGGTGAAGAATCCACAGAGCCTGTTTTCTTGCAGAGCTCTGTTCGGTCTCATTGATGAAGATCTACTGCAGCCTGCTACTTATATAAGGAAAAAGTAGAGATGCCTTCACCTGGCAGCACCAGACCACAGCTCCTTTCTCAGGACTGCTTTGACTACACACTCAGTGTCTTCAGAGTCCATCCCTACTCGTTTCCCTCTTTAGAGGATACTATCCTCCCTTTATAGCCTTACTATCAACTGACAGAAATTTCCAAATCTTTCCATCATTCTGTTTTCCTCTTTGACAGCAGCACAAGGCACTTTTCAAGTATAAAAATTAATTTTAAAATTCTGTTCCTAGGACTAGATTCCAATATGAACACATTACAGAGACTTCCAAACTACAAATAGCCCTGAAAGGTAAAAAAATCTCATTGTGTAGAGTGGTATTTCTGAGCATTTAGGCTGTTATCTCTCACTGGAATTCACTATGACTAAATTCTTCTCAAAATTATAAAGCATAGAATATAGTATTTATCTATGAATATAAAAAAAGATTAGACATGACCCCTTTTAAGACCACAGTGGCATTTGTGACCTCTGACAGATTTTTATAGAGTTATTTATTCAGTTTACTGTGTGTATTTTGAGTGTATACATAGCATGAGGAGTAGATCTCATGAGTGATACAACTTTGTTCTGAGGACTGAGGGAATGTGATGCTGGAAGTTCTCCATGAACTGTGAAAAGGTTTTCCCCAAAGGTTTTTTGTGGGGGGAGCTAAACAGAGAAATGTGTAAATGCAGTTTGGGTTCAGCAAAGACCAAGTCTATAATGCCTTTTCTATTTCAAGATCTCTATTTATTTAGAAACTTAATTTCTCAGCCTCTAGTTTGCATGTCTTTGACAACTTTCATTCACACCATATGCAAATACTAAATGTGTTACTGTTAGGAGTAACATGAGATGATTTATTATCCATTTAATCAGATGAATCTGCTAATTCCAGAAGACTACAGTTTTGAATTCTATCAATATTTGCATTACCAGTAACTGGAGTCAGCTAAGCACGTAGTTGGTTCAGTTTTATGGAGGGCTATTAGAGCAAGTTTAGTTTTGCATATTGAACGTAGACTCCTTTGGGATCCAGAAGGAGACTGCTGACCTTCTACTCTTCCCTTGGCCACTTCTGGCCACTGTTGGAGGCAGGACACTGAGCTGGATGGACCCCCCAGTCTGACTCCATGTAGCTTATTATACATTACACAGGTATTTATGTATAAAGAGCAGACAAAAGGTATTTACACTCTGTATTAGCAGGACTCTGCTTCACATTGAATATCCTCCATTCTCCAAACCAAGACTGTAATTAGACAAGAATTGTTAAATAGCTAAATTAGTTGAAAATATGAGGTGAATCACTGCTGCCTCTCCAAGCACAGCACTTTTACGTAGGCTTAGAAATAACTTCTACTTATTTTTTGATAAACTCACAAAAGCACAAAGTAGTTGCAGCCAAGGCAATGCCATAAGAAGCACTCCCAGAGCAGCAGGAGTGTGCACGAGGAGCTGGAGGCAGGCTCAGGGGGCTGCTGGATGCAGCACAGCCACAACCCGAGGGGATCAGCTCCACCCCTGAATGCGCCACTGCATCTCCATAAACACCCTTTGTGCTCTTTCAATTACCAATACATCTTAAAGCTGAAAACCATGAACGTGTGCGCTTGGAACATTTAATTTGGGAAACTGGGAAAGCGTGCTCATCTCCTGTGGCTCCTTTTTCTCTCTGTTCTACCTTAATAAGGCCTCAGCCTTTCACAGCCACTGAAGAATTCAAAGAATGCCATTAACCAAGATACCACCCTGATAATTAAAACTAAATACTTGTTCTGAAAGAATTCCGTAGCAAATCTCAAGTCTTACCCACAGAAACTCCTTTTCAAGCCAAAATATTACAGCTTTTTGTTCTCTAGATGATGTCTCAGCCTTTTTCTCGTTTTCCTTTTATCACTCTTTCCCAATAATTACTCCATCACAATCATGAAACTGTATTATTATTCTTTCATAACTTACAAACCCCAGTTTCCAAGTTTTGGTCTCAAGAGTTTGTTCTCTGCTTGCTGGGTTGCTTTTAGAGTGTGGCTATACCTGTCTCTATCACAAGGGAGAGAAAAGGAGAAGGGAAATTATAAAGGGTGTGGTGGATGAAATGAATTGCTGGAACTTAGGTTTTCCTAGGGCAAGGAAAGATGTGTCAATGGCTGAAAAAATGGAGAAAAACCATTGAGAGTAACTCCCAAACACTTCACCTACTTGAAATGTAGATATTTTCTAGGATTTCATATTTTTCTGGACAGACAGATGAAAATGCAGCTCAGATTTGTTCTCTGGGAGTTGTCATACATAAAGACTCTGACCTGGAAGTCTGTTTAGCACCCCAGGACAGGCAGGAAGTCAAGAAAGCCTTTTGGCTACCAGCAGTGAAAATGCTGCTGCATTCAAGCTGGGAAACAAACGTGGGCACAACATCTACACATAAATATTTCAGGAAACCTGCCTCCTTAATTAAAAAATCTAAGCCTTGCCTCATAATTAGTGTTAGGAGGAAAAACTTATTAAATGTGTCATAAAACCCCATTTCCCTGAATACAGCCACCAAATGAATTTCCCTGAATACTCCATCAAAACTGAGATGAAATCACACTTACAGTTGTTGACCACTATATAAAATCCTACATTTGTACCCTTGGTCTTGTATTGAAGCACATGTCACTATTTATGGGCACAATACATGAGTTTTATGCCTATTTGAATACAAAGGGTGACTGTAGAGGAAAATAAATTGATAAATACAGCCATATCTGAATTCTTCAGTTCTGTGGATTGCCACAGAAGTTTCAATTCTTAAGGCTTCTCCAAGCTTGTTCAGCTTTAAGACTTCACAGAAGGGAAAGAGTTTGTGTAATAACTAAGCCTGGAGCTCAGAAACTGTATCTCATTTCAAAAATGTTTGAAATGCTCTCATTTAACAGTTTCTGAAATGAAATACAGCAGACTTCCAGGTCTGCAACATCTTGTCCTCATTTGCAATGCAAAGTTTTACAAAAGCTTAATGGAATTTAAGCTGGTTTTTTTTTTTTTTTTTTTAATCCAGAGAATCATCCTTCCAGACTCTCAAAGACTGGCTCTGGCAATGAAAAAGGAGGCTGAAGTACTTAATTTATGTTAGATACCATATCTCAGAGCAGTTTAAGGCAGGAACACACTGGTACTTGCTGCTCATCATCTCAGTAGAAAATGGTTTGCAGCACTGCCCTTACACTGACACTGACATGATCCTTCCAATGTAGCAAATTGCTTTACATTATGGGAATGTGGCATTTCAAAAGATGTCCAGTTGCTTTCTTGCATCAAAATGAGAAATGTCTCGTGCATTGTTATGCCTTTTTAGTAGGTATATTAAAATCTAACCATATAGCTGAGATAATGACTTCTTTGCTTGCTAGCAATTAACGTTGAAACAGCACACAGTACAAGAGAGGGAAATATGGATTCATTTTCCCATGTTATAAAATGCAGAACTCTGCTGATCTTACCCTTACCACAGTGCTGTGGGTGACATGGCTGTAAAATATGAGGAATTTTTGTTGTTGTTTGGTTGTGAGGGTTTTTTCTGTTTTAGTTTTTGGTTGGTTGGTTGGTTTGGGTTTTGTTTGTTTTGATTTGGGTTTTTGCTTGTTTGGTTTGGGTCACCATGTTTTCAAACTATCTGGCTCAAGCAGACTGAGAGTACTGAGATTCCTACAAAACAAGGGTTTGGATAATGAATTTCAATTTCAATTACTTCTGGTTTCTCAGCTTTGAGAGCCGTCTCTGCAGCCTATGAAGCTGTTTTGTACCATCACAAGATTTGTGATCTAAATTCAAGCCAGGAGCTCTAAAAAGCAGAGAGATGCAGTCAAGCTCTAAAAAGCCAAGATATGCTACGCTTTTGTTTAAAAAGAGCATTAAATTCTGCACCTGAAAAGCACAACTCAACTCAACGTAAACTCCCTTAGAGAGTAAAGCCGCAGTTTTGCTCACTCTTGTTCTATAAAACTGAACAGTGAATAATTCAAGTGTTTCATTAATTTTGTAGGAACGGGATAATGTTAAAAGAGTACGAGTGTATGGCCTGAAGTGCCCGGGGCAGGGGAAGAACCGAAGGCTTGGCTGGGGCTGGAATTCAGCCCTTGGGAGCGTGGGAGGCTGCCGATCCAGCGGAGGGGTTTGTGAGGGGAGAAAGGACAGCGCTCCCCAACCCGCGGGGAAACACCGGCACTGAAGGAGCAGCAGGGCAAGGCAGAAGCAGCTTAGGCATATCCAGAACAATCTGCCCGGTGTTGTGCTGCTCATCACCTGCCCAGCGGCACGGATATCCTTTCCTTCCCTGTCTCCAACCCGCTCTTTTCCCCTTGCAGCCAGCGTTCCATGACCGACCCACTGTCTGTGCACAAGGGGAGGGCTCAGGAGCAGGACCCTGGTGAAGGGCAAGGGTCGGTTCGGTACCTCGGCACACGCAGGGGCTGCTCCGGTCCTTCTCCCAAACCCGGGACAGGGGACACCGGGGACACTGAGGGCCCGGGGGGCACTGAGGGCCCGGGAACTGCCGCGGCTCGGGGCCGGAACGGGCGGGAAGACGGCAGCGCCGTGAGGGGCTCAGGGGAGCGCTGAGGGCAGGGCCGGGTCTGGCCCCAGCTCCCGCCGGCCCCGGCTCCGGCTCCTCGGGGGTCTCACAGCTCCTGCGGCTGCAGGGACCACCAGTGCCTGCACTGGGCCGGGGACACGCACCAGGAAAGGGCCACAGCTCAGGGTCACGGCCAGCTCTTGGTCTGACTTTGCTCTAAAACTACAGTGACAGAGATACCAGAACCTTCCTAAAAATCTCTTCTAGGTCTTCACTACTCTTGTTATTTTACACACATATATACATACACACACACACACACACACACACACACACACATATGTATGAGAGGAGACAGGCTATTAATTTTGAGAGTTCAGCTGCTCTGCAGTGCCTGAAGACCGATGCAGTGCTTCAGTGGGGCCTTACCTGTCCTCCCTCATTTCCACCTGCAGACTCCAGAGGCTGATGTCCCTCCCCAGCCCTTACCTGTCCTCCCTCATTTCCACCTGCAGACTCCAGAGGCTGATGTCCCTCCCCAGCCCTTACCTGTCCCCCCTCATTTCCACCTGCAGACTCCAGAGGTTGATGTCCCTCCCCAGCCCCTGCAGTCCCACAGCCCTGCTCTGGCTGTGTTACGGGTCTGTCACTCCTGTGCTGGTGCTTTGGTGGTGGTGGCCTGCCAAGGAGAAGGTTGTTAGATTGGTTTGGCACGGCTTTTTGTCCTGACAAATTCAGGTCAGCTGTGACTTTCACCTTAAAGTTTCTTGCCATTTGAAAGAGACATATTTGCTAGCATGGTTGAAGGGTTTTTCTTGGAACTCAGTTTAGCTGGCTGACTTCTAATATTTCTTATTTCCCTCTCTCTTAAAAAAAAAAAAGGAAAAAGTATGTACCTTCCAGCCTTTGCAATGCTTCATCCATTTTCTGTCATAACCTAGAACGAACTGTGTCAGGTTTTATAAAATTAATGATTCATCTTAGTACAACCTAGGTTGCTCTTTTTAGTTTCTCATATATGACCTAAGGAAAAAAATTACTAAGTTTTTGATCACAAAAACACAGACCATACTGGAAGGCTTTGAAAAAGAGAATCTTCTTCAAGGAGATCAAGTCTTTTTCACACACTTGTCCGTTTCGTAAATACACAAATGTCAATTTCATAAATACACAAATTTCCATTTCATAAATAAACACCCACTAGTTTTGTTATACCAGCATTCTTTAGCACAACCTCAGCATTCTGGCTTCATGCAAACAAAATTCACTAACTCAGCAGCTGTAATCCAGCTTGTTGGAGTTGAAATACTGAGTGGAGAACAAACTGATTAAAAATGAATACAGGGATCTTACTGGAAAAGTGAGGTTTTCCAGAGAGAACACTATGAAGGACAGCAAGGGTGATCTAGGCTAGAAGGGAGGGACTGGGCTTTCCTCATCACGTAATGTCAAATGCAGGAAAATTTAGGCAGACTTAATATGTAAAATGGTGTGAATTGTTCATGGTATGGAAATGAAGGAAATCTGAGCTGCTGGAACAAATGGTGTGTGGAGACTCTGCAGTGGAAGCTGAATCAATTCCTAGACCAGAGCTGGCTGGTAACAGGGGAATAGCTGAAATTTCACTTTCATAGGCATATAGTAATTATATGCAAAAATGTGATTTATGAGAACGCTTTGGTGTTTACTGCTTACTCCAACTGAGCTTTAGAGGTCCTGTTGAGAATAACATAAAATGTAACATTTTGTTCCTGTGCAATAAACAGTAATTAGGAAGCAATTTTAATTTAAAGCCAGCTAGGGTTTTGCCGTTTACAATAACTAACAGACAATGACTAAGTGCGCAGTATCTATGAATGAGAGATTAAAAGTATTAATAATGAAGAAACGTTATTAAAAGGACATGACACACTCAGTACAAATGAACACATCCTTAGATAGGTTTCGCAGGTTTAACTACCTATTTCAGTTCCTAAGTAGGCAGCACTTGAAGTTATACACTTCATCCTGCATCCTTTGCTTGC
>QWTY01028917.1:0-21379 GCA_008033365.1 Pseudorectes ferrugineus
ATTCACACTTCACTCTTATCCCTCTACTCACCACAGAGCTCTTGTCTTGTGAGCAACAAAGGACCCACCAGTCACCAGCTCGAGGGTTCAAACGCAGCCAGATGCAGACCCTTCCCACTGGGTGTTTGTACGAAGCACTTGTACAAAAGCAGAGATACTGCCACTCCTCCTGGTGAGTCCAGTAGCACACTCCATGTATCGTGGTCATCTGTGGATGATGCTTGAAGAAAACACCTGTGAAAGAGCAGAGGCACTGAGAGGTGCAGTGTTGCTGAGCTTGAAGGGACAGCAGCAAGGGCTCTGCTGAAACTTCACCCAAAATCTTCATCACTCCCAGGAAGGCTGGACCAGCTATAAAGAGGTGAGACACAGTTTTTTTAAAAGATAGACAAATTTTCAGAGGCTGTGTTGGGAAAGCTGGAAAGCCCAAAGAAGCAAGAACTACCAAGAGGCAATGGCCTTCTGGCACATGAAAACAGGCTGCAAAAAGGCAAGGGACAGTCTGTTTTCCAGGTCCAGGGCATATAGGACAATTAATAGGATTAAGTTAAGAAGAGGGAGATTCAGTTTAAATATGAGGAAAAAATTTTCCAGTGGCTGGGATAATAGAGAACTGGAATAAATTTTTCTGATGTTGAGAGGTTTATGGCCCTATAACTTTTGGGATTTAGAATAACATAGCCTATTTACACTACTTACAGTATCATTGTATTTACATGGGTTTATGTATTCTAATAGTGACTTACCAGCAAGCTGCCTGGTTCTTTTTGAAGCTGTGCAATACTAATACTTATTTATCAAAGTATAGTGCATAAAAATGATGCCTAAGTTTGGAAAAAAGTTTTTGCATGTCCCAAGTGGACAACATTCTGCAAAATTCAGCAAAAAATTTGCAACTGCTTCTGCATTCCCTGTTCCAGCCCATCATTGCTATGAGTTATGGTAGCTTTGGGAATGTGGGATCTTTCAGCAACCTGCTCGCCCACTCTGGTGTGGTTCTTCACCTTGATAAATCTCTTTTCTCTTACACATACATATAGGTACACACATATGCACAGGTATCTTTAAAGGTCTTTAAAGTCAATCCCAGCAAGTGGAAACAAAGATTATTTGAGATGGGCCTAACAGATTAGATTAAAAAAAAATAAATTAAACCAGCAACAAACAGCCCTTGAGTGCCCGTGTGCCAACTTTAATCCCCTCGTTAATTAAAAACGGCCGAATTATAACCCCTTTCAAAAATTAGGTTTATAGCAGAAATGCCAGCTGAACAGACCCTTCAGTGCAGCAGCCCTGCTGCCGCCTCCAGAACACAATCGCGGAACGGCAAAACATATTGGCACCTCCTGGATCTGCAATTGGAATATTTGCTCGGTGCCGTCTCTCCCTGTTAATTGCTGTGCGGAAAGAGGTCCCGGCACAACCTCTTTATCTCGGAGCCTCAGAAGCGCTGCCGGCGGCCGCGCACTCGAGGGGCACAGCCTGGCCGAGGCTGCCGGGCTGCGCTGCCAGCGCGGCCGAGTCACCCAGCCCCGCGTCCCCTCCCCGACAGCGGCAGCTGGATCGCCACGCTTGGCTCCCGGGCCGGCGCTTGGCTCGCTCTGCTCTTGGCTGGCGAGGGGCTGTGCAACAGCTTGCGGCCTCGCCGGGCGGGATGGATGCTGGCTGCCCGGCTGGATCAGCAGCCTCTCCTCGCCTGTCAGGAGAGGAGCGCTCCCGAGCTCCTCACTTGGACCGTTCTCCTTCGGATACCAGCGGCACAGCGCTGGAAACCTCACCTGCTCGGGAAACCAGACTGCTTTTCCCTTGCATCCTCTGATCTCCGTTTGTTCTTTGCTTGAATTAAGAGCTTTATGAAGCAAGGTTGCGCTTAATTATGAGTTTCGACAATGCCTTCTATGGTGCAACAGCACCCTGATATCAGCTATTAAAACCTGTCAGGCTGAAGGGAAAATGCAGTCTGTAAAATGGCTTCTGCCTTTGCAGATGGATTCCCTGTACGAATGCAGGACCAGGGGCCAGATCTCCACTGGAGCTGTGCCAGTCCACACCAGCTGTCAGCACAGCCACAGAGGATCAAGTATTTCTGTGCCACCCCATCTCTTCATCACAACTGTCAGCTCAGGCCCCACCACAGAATATTTATTAGTGGTGACAACAGCAAAGAATAGAAATATCAACTCTTAGGCTGACTTTTGCAAAGTCAGTAAGTAAAAAACATACAATTTTGTCCTCATAAAGGGATTAAATTTGTTGGAAAAGATATAGGGGGAAAAACCAAATCCTTGGGGCTTAGGGGTAGGTTTGCTTTTTGCTTAATGAAGGATTGGCAAAGGACTTACACTGCATGAAATCAGACATTGCTCTTGAATTCAGATGCTGAGAAATGAAGCAATCAGTGAAAGCACTGAAACACTGGTGTATCCATGGGTCTGACCATGCAAAAGTTATAAACAACAAAGTGCTAAGGGTTGCTTCAGACAGTCTGAAGTCTTTGCATTTACATACCAGCTGTCATCAAGGCTTAACCAAAGTGTTTCCAATTTCTTTTTATTGTATTTTGTGTTGTGTTTATGTGTTGGAAATCAAGGCAGAGAGCCTGCAAGTCAGGGTGAAAAAAAGGACAAAGACAAATTAAGTGAGGTGCCAGTGGAATTCAGGTGCTTAAATGCACAGAAAGCAATATTTAAACTCTCTGCTCTCCTGCTGTCTAAACTTAGAGATATCTAAATGCCCACAGTGCAATTCTTCACTAATCAAAAATTCCTTTATTTCTCTCCTCTAATTATTGTAAGTTAAATAATTTGCAATCCACACTGATGGCCCTCAGCCCAAGCCCCTCCATCCCACAGCCAAGCCTTGCCATGCTCCAGCACCTCCCCTTCCCACCAAACTGGGGCCAGTCCCAGGGCAAAAGAGCAAAACTCCCTGTGTCTCTGGCTGTGGACAGAGTCTGGTTGGAGGAGCTTCCCAGAGACCCCATGTTTGGGACTAAACAGGAGTTAAGATTAATCTGCACAGTCTGCTCTTGGCAGGAACTGATTCATGGCATCACCCTGCTCCCACCTGGAGGGTGGTTGAGTGATTCCAACTCTTGTTTGGAGCCCCTAAACCCCAACCAGAAATGGAGGAGTAGAGATCTTTGGGTTTCCTGTTGGGGAGACACATTTGCAGGTGCCCCACGGGGACTCCAGCCCCGATCACTCTGCCTACAGCTGCAATGGCACTCGGTGTCGGGGGCTCCTGTCACTTGACTTCCCATCCGGGCTGCTAATAAGAACTCCCTCGACTAGGAAGACATCACTGCAGACAACAAAACCATCTCCTGCTGAACTGATTATATTTACTGTAAAACACGGAAGCAAATGAAATCTCTGATTGAGAGAGAAGGAGAAATCTTTTAATCCCGCTCTATGGCGCTTGCCAGATTGACAAGTCTAGAAATACAAATGGAAGAGTAATTATACAAGACTCACGTCGCTGCTCAGATTTATTTTTCCAAATGTAAGAAAGAGAAAGAGACAGAAAAGGCCTGGCTTGTTATACTGCTTTCCATAGCTGTTAGTGCAAATCGATTAGAAATCAAAGTTCAAGATGTTCCAAACTACTCAAAAAAAACTTCTCCTCTGAGCTGTGGCACAATCACAGCATTATGGATGACACAAGACAAAGGAAAAAATAAAAGGAAGAAAATAGCAACCTGGGGCAAAGTCATGTTTTCATTGTTACAAGTCCTAGAGCTCTTCGTGGGAGAAGGGGGAAATATCTATGCTACATGATCCAAACAATTTTAAGGTTATGTGAGTAAACTCTAAAACTATCCATTAAATCTTTGAATTCAGTTGCTAAATTAAAGTGAGAGAGAGGACTAAACAGTGAATTGTCTGTCAAGTTAGAGTCACTAAATACTGGGAAAAGATACATCCAGGCTTTGGGTCAGGGTTGAACTCAGAGCAAACACATTTCTTTGAGGGCCCTTGAGGACACTGTACTTTTTAATTGAACTTGTACTTCCAATCTGAGACCTGAGTATCCATCACACAAGGCATTTTTAAAAAATACAGCATAGACAGGATTAATCTTGCCTAATTCAAAACATCCACACTGGAGAGATCTGTGCCTCACTGAGCCTCCCATCCTTTGTAGCCATGAAGGGAAACAGGCACTTCTACAGCGCGCTCAGCTGACTTATTTTAGATATCAGCTTTAGGGCAAGATGAATCATGCCTTGAATGTGCCAATTTCCCTGTGGTGCCAAAGCAAGACAAGACAACCAGTTTGTTTTCTCAGATGAATCCCACGTGGCTGGGGCTGATAGATTTGTGCTGTGATCTGGCTGAATGTGGGCTGTCTGTGGTTCCAAGTCTTACATCATCCTGTGGAGAGTCCTGTGTAGCTGTGCCTCAGTGGATCCTTAGAGGTGAGTTGGAAAACAGCAACTGCCTCCAGATATCATCAGTTCTGACAATTGCCACGGTCTGCTAATGAATCTGGACGGCTTCCCTGGAGAAACAAATCACCTTAAACATTTAAGTTGTCCCCAGAGATTTTACAAAGTTTGAATCAAACAATGGTAGAGCCAGACTAATTTCAGCAATGTTGGTATGGATCTGTAGTGGGAATAATTTGCATGCTCAGTTTTTGGTTTTTAGTGGATGTATATTAATGCTACAGATAGCAGTATCAGGACAACAATTCACATTCTAGTCTTTCCTCCTTTGGTGAGGAGCTTTATAGGTAAGGATTCACATTGCACAGGGACATTGAATATTGAACAGGAGCTTTCCTTCCAAATTTTGTTTCCAGAAGGGCTTAAGAAAGATAACCAGAGTTTTATACATCTGATTAAAAAGCCAACACTCCAAACTCTGTGCGTGTAGGGTTTTGGCATTATTTCTGTTATGGTCATAATCAGCTGCTTGCCCATTCCAGCTGCTAAAGCACACTAGACAAGACTTGAATTCCAAATATTATTCTCATCACCATGGTATCCTGTGCACAGATCCCCAAAGGTAATTAAAGAAGTTTGAGGCTCTGACTCCAAAGGCCAGGTCCATAAATAATTTCAGCTCTCGCAATTAGGTGACATCGTGTTTTGTTTTGAGACTTTTGTACTGCAGAGAGCGAATCCAGAAGCTGCCTTGCCTCCAGCTGACAGGGAGAGATCAGGGCACCCCCACAAAAAACACTCACAGAGCAGAAAGTCGGGTCAGTGCAAGCTCACAGAGGATGCTGCACACGGGGACACATCTGCGAGCTCACCTCTCTTGGAGGCTCCTCACCCAGGCTTGCAAGGAAGCAGCTCCATCTCCTCAGGGTCTTTGGACAGAATCCTCCTTCTCTCCTGGATGTCAGTGTTAAAACCTATGTTAAACACAAACACAACTGGCACACAAACAACAGAAGAAGATGTTTTGGTCCCTCCCCTCTTCACCTGCCAAATTCACAGCAAGAGCTTTAACTGTGAGGTGACAAAGCAGAGACCCTTTGCTATGCTGACTGTTTGGCCCAGTATTCCCATGAACATCCCAAATCCCACATTATTTTCTAGACAGCAGCACAAGCAAAAGCAAGTTACTTTTCTGGGAGAGGGCAGTTCTGAACCTTTATCTTTAATCCTCCCTCCCATGATAAACAAAAATAACCAGGATTCAGAGTGTATCTTTTCCTGCTTTTACCTAACATAAAAAGCACAGCTGTTGAGGCTGAGCAGCAGCAAACATGTAGATATAGAGGACTCACAAAGTGCAAGGAGAGACCTAATCAGAGTCAGACCCTCCAGAACTGGGTGGTGGTTGGAGACAGGTATTATGTGTTGTTATATTATATTTTACTTGCATCAGTGTACATTTCGCTTTAACTACCAGGTCCCTTCTGGACACCACCCTTTCTACCCTGCATGCAAACATTTTCTTTTGGGAGTAGGGAGAGGAGAGCAATTCACAGAGCTGTTAAAAGTGATTAAAAGAAGAAACAGCAGAGGGTTGTTTTAAGATAGGAATGGCAAGTCCTGGGAGGACCAGTCCCTTGGAAAGATCCCACCTTCTGCATAAGGGGTAAAGGACTGGCTTTGCCTGAGGAGCAGCAGTGTTTGTCCTGGATCTTCATCCTGCAAAAGATAGCAATTAATGGATTTTAATATGTAATCTTATGTACTTCCAAAGATGGTCCAGGAAGCACAGGATCAGTATTATTCAGTTGCATGTTTACTCTGTTTTAGATCCTGCACCTCCAGGTTTTCTCTTTCTGTCCTTTTTGTCCTTCTGTTCCTTTCCTTTTGCTTCAAGGATGAATTGCTGTGAACCCATCTCAGGTGTGTTGTCAGTCCTAAACACTGTCAATTAAGTGCCTTCTGAGAAAGATTTGGTCAAGCTGCCTTCTCAGTAATGAACATCTTTCTTGAAATTACAACTCTAAATTATACTATTTGCCATAATGTCAAAGCTATGAAGGAAAGGAGAATAAAACCCTTGGGAAAAGACATGTACTTTTCCCTCAAGTTCTCTTCCATCCTTGCCATCTTCCATCAGTCTGACAAAAAGCTGTTTGTAAGAGCCTCTTGAAATGAGGAATGTAATATTCAATCACAAAAAGATTAGCCTTTGACTGTACTTCACTCCATGCTACACTAACACAATCAGCACGGGAAATGTTATCCAGGAAGAGGTTAGGGGAGAGGATGGAAGACCAGGTGGTGCTGGAGACCTAAATTATAAAGGTTTATTTTTCATGAAGCATGACTTTTATTTGCTTCTAACTTTAGGAAGTAGCAGTGCTGGAGATGAAACACACAGCAGGAGATGTTCAGTCATGTGTTGAGGGCAGGTGTGCTGCTGAGTCACTGCTGAGCTTGGGCCGACCTGTGGAAAGGAGACAGGAAAACTGGGATTACTTTGGGGAAGTTAATTCAGAACTAAAGCAGCCTGCACACACCATGCCCAAGGTGTCACTGACGGCACGAGGAACCGCAGGATACCTGGACAGAGTGTGGGCACTCAAATGTGGGAGTGCAATCCACAGAACATTTATCACCTGAGGCTCCTAAAGGGCCACAAACACATAATTTTTGCCACTGTAATTACCCAGCTATCTGGAGTTTAGCTGCTGCACTCAGAAATGTTGTCATCTCAGCAGGACTGTGCGGGTTTGCATCTATGTCATGTACATGCCTGTTGGGATCTGCAAATTAGGTCTTCCTGTGCTAAAGTTCCCTGAGCAGTCTCAGGTTTTGCTTAGGTATGAAGCACAGGGGAGGATGCTTTGCACAGATTTTCTCTCATGACCCAGGAGCTCAGACACCTCTTTCAGAGCAGGAGATGGGACACATCACCTCCCCTCCCAAAACTGCTGCAGCACAGGAGGAAATCTAAAGCTGGAGAGAGAGAGTGTGAGCACACGATTGTGCAGCCCCGATAAAAGCTCTGACCCTGCACAAAGGCGTGGGATTTCCAAACTCTGTACAGGCACCACGTCTGCATTTTGCATTATTTTCAGTAAGTCATGTACCAATTCTGCACATTTGCTGCCTCAGCAGCAGAAGAGATGTCTGATCCCCCACAACATAAGCCACCCTCACAGGATAAATACATTATATTTTTGTGGCACACGCTGTCAGATGCTCTCTCAGTGCTAGGATAAACCAGAGTTCATGGAAAACAGAACTGATGACAAGTATCATTAAATCTCCAAGTAACTTTTTTTTCCCCCTGAGATGTCCTTCCTGAAGCCACAGAGAAGGACATTCGATAAATACACGTGTCACCATTACTTACATCAGTAATCTAGCAGACAAGACTGTAGGATTGACATGATGGCCACAGGGGCTGAATTTAGGTCACCTCCGAAATGAATTAAAAGCGTCTCCTTATCTCAGTGCCACATCTCCTCCTCACTCACACCCTTGTCGGGCACAAAGATGATGAAAACTAACCCACTGATTGCCAAGTGACTTCTAAACACCACAGCTCCTCAATCAGGGTACCAGACCACATTAAACTGGTACAGCCACAACAGCAAAGCTCTGGATTGTGTTTGTCCCCACGTAGTTACTGCTACATATCTCAGTGACCAAGATCTGTGTGTGAGCTTATCTTAAAAAAAAACAAGAAACAAAAAACCACAATCACAACAAACAAACAAACAAAACCAATAACAACAATAAACCAAACAAAAACTCCAACAACAAGAACAAAAAAATAACCCACACATGCAAAATTTGGACATTAGCTTGCGTCAGATCAAATGCATGGTGATACCTGTGCTCCTTATGTCACCTCCACTTCTAAAGAGTGAGCTGTGCAGCAGAGATGGCTTTGGGCTGAACAACAGTCTGCAAGCACAGATTACCACCTAAAAGGGCCAGTCGAGCCCTCTGCTAGGAAAACAGCTCCCTTGATCCCATTTTTAAGTGATGTACGGTTTTATAAAGCACACGAAATGCCCCACACTGCCCAGATTTGCATGCGCTCATTACCGATGTCCAAACAAACCTGCAGCCAACACAAAGGCACATCCTCACCTGAAACCAAGGCATGTTTGAGCCTTCCGAGGTTGAAGAACAGCAGATGAAGGTGTTTTCTGGGTGTCTGGGAAGTATTTTTGCAGGACAAGGTGGATAAAACCTGAGCCTGGCAGCTAAAGGAGCCCAAATCCTTCATCACTCAACTCTCAGGTGTGCAAAGGAACCTAATGTAATGGGGTTGGGGTTGCAGTGCTGACAAGAGAGGTCTGGAGTTTTAATCAGGAACATTTCTTGTGTTTGGTTCTGCTTGGGCACCTAGGAACTGACCCTGTACACTTACTATGTAAATACACATTGTGCCAGCAATCTCCTGGGCCTTCCCTCCTGAGTCAGCTTTGCAAAATTCCATAGTTTTGGCTAATGATTCTGATGAAAACCAGGAGCAACATGTTTTGCTGCTGCCTCAGAAACAAAGTGTGATCCCTGTGTGAAACCTCCTGCTGTGCACAGTGCTGGTGGGGTCCCAGCAGCCCCTCTCTGGGGGCTGGCCAGCTCAAACCAATGAGGCACAGCAGAATAAACAGAGGTTAAAATTACTGTACAATGGTTTGTATTCACTCTGGTGTATAATAAGGATGAGATTAAATGAGAGGAAGGGGGACTCTCCTGTTTAGGATTATCTCTTGTATTTTGGGGGTTTTGTCCTTGAAGAGCTTTTTGAAAGGCTGCCAAAAGAGGCAGCAGCATGTAGGTGTGTAGCCAGAGTATAAGGCAGCATCCCGTGGGGAGACAGGAGGGTGGGATGTCCTGCCCAAAGCCATCTGCCTGCAAAGGGAGAGGCTGCACAAGAGAAGCAAGTGGGCAGTGAGAAGTGTGTTTGTGTGTGTGTGTGTGTGGAGGCAGGAGCAGGTGCTGGACAGCCACAGATGCCAGGAAGGGCAGTGGGCCAAAGTCAAGCCGGAGGAAGAAGAGGATCCTGGGGATATAAGTCAGGTCAGGGTGGTCAGGACATGTGTGCAGATGACACCCAAATGGATGATTTCTCCTTTCCCCATTCAGAGAGATATTTTAGAGTCTATTAGACCATGGATTAAGACAACCAATTTAGCCATGCCTTGCGTTGTACTTTAGCCTGTTCCATAATCACCGCAAGACAGAATTTGGCTTTAATCATTTCTCATCCCAGGGACAAAGCCTGTTTTCACCCAGTGTGCCAAGACTTTCTATGAGATTAAAATTATGTCTCTCACAAGATTGTCCAGATCCTGCCTTCAAGGGTCTCTTTCTAATTGTTTTCAGAGGCTGCCAGCCTTGCAGGGTGTAGCGCTAACTTCAGAAGATGTGGGGTGGAAAAGTCTTTTTAAAATGATTTTTTAAATCAGAGGAAGAGAGGAGGCTCTTTAATTCCATACAGAAAATCACTTCTTCCTGCCAAGCAGCAGTGGGAGCACAGGCCTTGGAGTTCACGGTTCAAGAGTGCAATCATTTGGCATGCAAGCACTGCCAGGAGGCAAAAGGAGGGGAGGCCAACCTAGGCTGAGACTCTGTGACTGACCTTCCAGGAGAAAATCCCGATTTTCAGAGCTATCCTTCAAGGACCTGGCTCCACAGACATTCATTGCATTCACCTGGGCAATCAGAAAACAATAACAAAGGTATCAAGGTCAAAACGTTTGGACTTAAGATTATAATGCTGGGAAAGAAAAATGGGCTACAGCCACCCAACAATAACCCAAAAAGCCCTCATTGTGAATGGCACTTGGGTTTTGGAAGAACGTTTAAAACTTTGATTTTTTTCCAGTCTCACTATTTAATTAGGACACTTAAAAACGCAGAGGATCAAAACAACAACAACAACAACAAGCCCAAACACACCCTGCCCTGGGATAAGTCTGTCGCCTGGCACTGAAAAAGCCACCAAATGACAGAATGTGCTGTGGTAATTCATGTCTGTGACATTACAGTGATTGGCTTTAATGCACTCACCATAAATTACTGCGGGTCAAACAAAGCACTCTGAGGAGACAGACAGAAAGGAACATTCAAGGTTCTTGATTATTTATCAGTTGGCTGAAACATTGAGAGACCAACGAGAGCATTACATATCCTACCCAATGAATCACCTCACAGCAAACAATTTTACATTCATATGAAAGTTTCCACTAAGGGCTGGAGGGAAAGGATGTGCAAACAGCTTGACTTCGCCAAGGTAGCATTAAGATGGCATAAAGAGGCCAAAAACTGTTGAAGCCAAGAATAAACTGCTGATTTCAGACAAGGTCTGTGTGACACAAAGAGGTTTCAGCAATGTGGACAGTGAACTTGGATCCCCGGAAGCCACACCAAGGATGCTTCGTTAGAGGGAAGTTATCAGGCTAAATACATTTCCAATTTCATTGCTACCATCTTTAATTAAAATTAAGGACATTTAAACCACATAATTTATTCTTCCCTCCTTGCCCTGTATTTTTTTCAAGATACTTCATGCAGCCACATAAGCAGCTTAAAGACT
This sequence comes from Pseudorectes ferrugineus, assembly GCA_008033365.1. Lineage (NCBI taxonomy): Eukaryota > Metazoa > Chordata > Aves > Passeriformes > Pseudorectes > Pseudorectes ferrugineus. The sequence goes on from QWTY01028917.1 coordinate 10,974, forward strand.
TTGCCTTCCATGAGTTCACATTTTGGCTCTCCCACGCCTTACAAATGCTGCACCATGAAAATACCACACTGGAGAACAGCTGAACAGAACTTTGTCTCAGATGACATTTTAAACCATTCAGGAAACACTGATCACAAGCAGATTTTTTCCAGTAGTTTTTTATATAAATAACATTTAAGTTACTGCCACAAATCACTCGTGTTCCTCCATTAGTGGGTAACAGCTCCGAAGTGCAGCGATTAACTTGTGAGTGCAGTGTGATGGGAAGAACCAGGTTGGTAGCAAGAGAGAGCAATAGGAGACAAAGCACTCAACTAATGTTTCTGAGAAACCAACATGAAAGGCTTGTAAACTGCTATCATACTTTTTTTCCCTCTATCATACTTAAATTTCCTTTGCATTACGAATTCAGCACTGCAGAGCACTGTAGACTTGGCGCTGGCTTTTTACAAAGCCATTCTTAAAAACATTTCAATCAAGGTGGGAAAAAACTTCACAAAAATCCTAAGGCTCCGCATGTGATGGCACCCTTCTCACTGATGCAGCCTCTCAGACTGGATTCGGTCTGCTCTTGACGACAACATATGCAATAATTTCTGCATGAGCCATGGGAGATAAGGACCCCTGTGGTTCTGAATTGCCATCGTGCTGGACTGCATGTAAGTGATAACTTAGCATTTTGGGATAGAAAATACTTTGTATTTTACTCTCTTGTAACCTTCTCTTCATCTTAAACTGCCTTTCATATGATAATTCAAAAGATTTTCCCCAGACCTTCTATCTTTAATAGAAGTTAGACAAAGCCTGAATCATCCTGTGTTTGGCAAATGTTTTGCTATGGATGCATTTTTAAATAAACATCTGATTCAAAGACCTGGGCACACAATGTAAGAGTGGGATGTGCTGCTGTAATTCCTCTACCCAAATATCTCAATGCATCTGTGATGCTGCTGCATCACCTAATGTTAACATGTGCAATTTATAGGGAAGAAATGGAGAGAGAAAATGTGCTGAAATAACTTGCCTATAGCAATATGCTGAGAGATCTGGTGCCAGGGCTGGGAATTAGAGCTCAATTGATTTCTGGTATCCAGCCCCTTGCATAATTCACTAGGTCACAGTGACAAGATTTAAATATGGGACTAATTGAATGTTCATATAGGAATTGCTGCTCTTTTGGTCTGGCTTGATGCAAAGTTGGAGAGGGAGAAGGATACAGAGGAGAAACTGAAGTGTCTGGAGGAAAATCTGGGGAGGGGCGAATAGCTGGAAGAGAAAGCTGCTCTGTCCTCCTCCTGTTATCTCAGTGTCAGGTTAATTCTGGATGACAATTTAAATGTCAAACACAGTCAATCTATTTCATCAGGGAAAAAACCCATCTCCTCAAATCCCTGCTGACAGAGCAGGAGCAGAAAGCACCTGGGCCCCCAGTGAGCTGCTCTAGAGGAGAGAGCTGAGCTCCCCAAGAACCATAAAAGTGCCTCCAAGAGCAGGAACATCTCCTGAGGGAAGTGACCACAGACCCAAGGGTCTTTCTGGAGTCACCCTTGAGCTGCTGTGAATAATCATAAGCAGAAACATGAGGTGACAGCAAATATAAACATTCGGGTGAATGTCTTCAAAGGAAAATCCTCCCAAAGGTCTGAAAAACAAACCCCAAATGGGTCAGGGGAATCACAGCTTCTCCCTTTCCTGGGCTGTCCATCACATCCCGTGCCAGGTTCCACCTTCTGTTTGTTGGGCAGGTGGTTTGAATGCTGCATGTCCTCCAGCTTTCCTCCAGCTCCTGATGGAGAGGTTGTGCTTGCTGGGAAGATGTTTTCCCAAAGCAGCCTGCCTTGGGAGCAGCTTGAGGCTCCCAACACGGCTCCACTGAGCCACTCCAGGTTTGCTGCGTGCCTAAGCACACACACTGCAAATACTCCTACTCCTCCTCCCCACTGGAAAGCCAGAACAGCCTTTTTCCTCCTCCTCCATCATTCTGCTGGCACAGGAAAGGAGTCACATTGCTGCCCTGACTATGTGGCTTGTCCCCAGGGATGGAGCCTGAAGAAACTGTCCAGGTGCCTTCCCCTACCTTGGCAGAATTAAAGCATATTCTTCCCAGGACTTTCTCCTGCAAGACAGCAAACGCCAGGAGCTTGGGGTAGGATGAAGCTTTAAATATTTTGTAACCTCCAAAGCAAACAATTCTTCCTCACCCACGTGGTATTCTTCAACCTCCCATTAATTTATACAGGATGTCGCTGGGATACTGGAAGTACTCCAGGTATGTTTCCCACTGTAAGACCTGCAGCAACACCTGCTTTTCTTCTTATGCCACAAATGCCACAGATTCTCCATCTGCTCCCATCTTCAGGGCCTCTGGGAATGGGGCTGTCTGTCAGGTACTTCCAAAGGAGTGCAGCAGTCAGCAGGTGATGTGTGTGCAGAGGTCAAGTCAGGCCAACACAGTCTGTTCTCCAGAGGTGGGTGCTATCTGATCCTAAAGGTTTCGTATCCCAGTAGCTAAATCATCACCCAGTCTTCCTAAAAGAGCATCTGGATAATTTCTCTCCCCCGCCTCAAAAAACCCTTTATTTGGACTGCCCCATGGAAATATTTACTTTTTGGAGTTCATTTAGGAGCAGGAGCAAACCACAGCTGTTTCCATCAGCAAAGGTGAAGCCTGCTCAGCTGCAGGTCTACAAACTCTATTTCAATTCCGCAATCTCCATTGAAAAGGTTTTACTGAGCTTGGTAATATTTAAGGTTAGTGTTAAAAATTAAAACCCTCCAGCTGTGTGTCTGTGTCCATGTCCCCTGCCCCCTCCCTTGCCCCAAAAAAAAGCAAATCCAAAGCCTTCAGTAACTCAGAACAAAAAAAATTTTAAAAGTTCATATATTAAAAAAAAGCATCTGGTTTGGTTTTTTCGGTTGTTTTTTGGGCTTTGGTTTGATTTGAATTCATCCAGTGAAATATATTCAATAATATTTCAGAAAAACTTCTGACCAAAAACCCACAACCTCTTTATAATGCATCACCCAATGCCAGCAGGAGAGAGAGATGTTCTGAAAGAAAGGGAATGCTCTGCGTCCTTTTATATGTCACCACCCGGGGTGTCTTCCCAGTTCACAGACAGGCTGTACTGATTCCTGTGCTGGAAACTCTGGACACACTGATGGAACAGCCAGTTCTTCCAGATCCCTCAAGCTCAGACAGTTTCTGCGGGTGGGATCTGTTTATGGAAACGTAAATCCCTTGGCTGGGCTCTGAAATTACTGAGAGCAGCTAAGAAGCCACTGACCAAAATCATTACAAATGTTGCTCATCTTCACAGGGTCATTTGGAGATGAGCAGATACAACTCACCTTTGGACTGTCACCAAAGCAATATTAATAATTATGAAAAATAACCTGGGGTTTGCACGACATCGCAAATCTAGAGCGCCACGTCTGGAATTGGCCTTTCCTCGGTGACAAATTCTAAACAACAAACATTCATAACACAAGTCCATGAAGTATTGGCTGTAAAGGATAATAAATCCTTTGGCAATATGAGGAGGGTAGGAAAAGCTTCCTGGCACAAGTATTGTTAACACTGTCTGTGCACTCAAATGGCAAGTGCAGGTGGATTCCCAGCTCTGGGGGAGGGTGTAAATAATTATTATGCAAAATATTATGCAAGATATTCCTTCCAGACAAATGCTAGCTGAGCCATACACCTGACTATTGTCTTTAAAATATTCACACCTGTAACAGGTAAAGAAATTGATAATTTTTTCTAATATCTCATCTATAATATCTCTATATATCTCTACCAGCCAGAAAAGACACCTTCTACCCAGGTGCATAGGAAATGTATTTAATGCTGTTCCCCTCTCAAAATCATTATCAGGTTTAATTCAGCTCCTCATGGGCAAGTGCCCACCCTAAGGCTCAGTCCTCCAGGACATTCTGACTCAGACTCTGAGGTCTTTGAATACTCAGGGTTATAATCAGTAAAACACTGACATCTGAGCACACAGCCAGACGTGATGAGACAACAGAGTGAACTATTCTACAAAAATCACTGTATAATGTAGAGAAAGGAAAGCTAATCTATCACGAGCAAGCACTGTGGACATAGCCTGTGGCTACCTAACAAAATACAGAGTTTCTGGGGAAAAAAATAAAGGTCTTTCACCTGACAGCAAAAAAACCCCAAACCCAGCAGACATGTAAAAAGTTGTGATCTGCAGAAAATCCGTGTAGTTAAAAGTACAAATACTTCAATAAAAAAAAAAAAAATATTAAAAGCAGAGCAGGAAATGGCAGAGTTTCAGTTGGGTTGAAAATATAGACAAGTAATAATGGAGAGTACAAAATTCAATGAAAACTTTATAAACTTCAAGGATTCAGCATAATAAAGAAGGCAACTTGAAACAAAGAAATCCCAAGTGTCAGGTACAGTTTTATTGTTGGACATTAATGTTAAAATTGTAAACACTGATATCAAAAGGCGACTTCATGTAATCGCATTAGTGGGAGATAAGAATTGGTGGGGCTTTTCCCAGCAGATTTCCCCAGGGACTAACTCTTAGCTCAATATTATTTAATATTTTATCAATGTTCTAGATGCTCATGTGAAAATTTCTGTAGATGACAAATGGGATAGCAGTACATGATCAGAAATCAGTTTTACAAAAGAAGCTGGGTTTGGGGATGGGGTTTTTTTGTTGTTGTTTTGGCGTTTGGGTTTTTTTGAAGGATCACAATACAGGCAAATTGATTCAAACATAACTAAACACAAAGAAATCCTTCTGGGAACCAGGAAGACTTCAACAAAGAATTGGAAGCCAAAGCATTATGAATTCTTGTCTGTCACAGAGGTCTCAATTCAACTGATCTTTGCTTGGGAACAAAAGCTTAGTTTCATGGGTGCTTCATATTAACGCACTTATTGAGCCAAAGCATTTGAATATGGCATTAAAAAATAATTTAAAAACCTGTAAAGACCTGTGATAAGTTGCACAGTCACCAATCCAACAGCATCAGTTACATTCTCAATAGTTTGTAGAGACAAGACAGCAAATGCTCTTTGGAAGTCAGTGCCTTTGTAAATCCACTCTCTACACTGGAAATTTATTTTTCTAGACAATATTTAGGCTCTTCAGCTCTAAGTTTTAAGATGAGTCAGCTAGAAGCAGAGAACGAGATGTCTAAATTCCCTTGATTTGTTCCCAGTTTTACAGTCAAATAATAGATGCATTCTTGAAAGTTTCTGTTACTCATAAAACCCACATCAAATATTGCTTAAAAACCCCAAACTCACAGGCAAGGCAGGTCAATAATTTCTCTCTGTATATAATGGGCACTCACAGCCTGATCCTGCCTGTCTAGGGACAAGTGATGACCTGAGCCAGCAAGCAAAGTCACAAACACAGATTCTACCTTGTATGACAACTGTCCTTGACTATGTTTAATTACCTATTATTATTAAATAATCCTTTCAGTCTCACAGGACAGAGGCTTGTTCAGCCTTTGTGTTCAGAGATGTTGCTGAGTAGCTTTTTATTATTGCTATTATTGTTATTTCTCTGAAAGAATCCCAAGAGAAGTTGTCTCACTTTCATAGGAGGTCTGGGTCCTCCATCATCCACAAGCCTTTGTTGGCATCTTTGTCCTTGATTTCAGTGCTCCTTTATATCTGAGACCTCTGAACCAAAGATGTGAAGAACTTTCATAGATATAGTAAGTTTCTTGAAGTTTGTTAGAATTAATACAATACACTTCCCTCCTGCTACATCTTTGCATTGTGCTGCCACTTCAAACACAGAGCCCACTTAGCTTCTTGTGGAAGACTTCAGATGTCAAGGCTATGAGGGTCCTCTTGGAGCAGTTACAATAAAAATCTCATTTCAAATACATGCTTTTAAACAACATCTTTACAGAAAAGACTCCCATAAAAATAATAAAAAAAAGTTTTTCATCGTGAATTAATAAATGTATTGCAGAGCGACAGGTTCATCTATATTGAAGAGAGGAAAATATTTGGTATCCTACACAGAAACTCAGAGAGAACCAACTTAGTTCAGTACTTCTGAGAAGACATAAAAGCATCATCCCACATCTGTGTATGCAACAAAGAAAACAAACCTCTGAGTGAAATTAAAGATTAAAGAAATGTAATTTAAAAGAAAAATGGAAATCAGACACAGGAAGAGCTGTTTGTACAGTGCCAACCCAGCATGAAATGTATCAATAACAGTTATGAAGACCTGCCCAAAATTTTTAATCTCAGGCACCAAACATGCAAAGACTGATGGGTTTTTCACTTTGCTTATGGAAAACTCTCTCACATATAAACATTCTAGTTCTGCTGAGCTCAGGGGGCTCGTGCACTCTGTATTTACAGTCTTGGAGTGCCATGGAAGGATTTAATCTCCAGGACAGAAGGAACTCTCCAGCTGCAAGCAAGAAGCAGGGAAGGTTGGGTAGGTACCAGGCAAGACCCATCCAAACCTACCCCAGCCTTTGCTGCGGTTCTGTGCCAGGTGGTTTCTCAGTTCCCATGGTCAAGGAGAGAGCAACTGGGGTGGGCAGGGCTCAGCCAGCAGAGGGTGAAGGTTCCTGGGGTGGCTGTGCCCGAGCCTGCACAGGACAGAGCTCCACGAGCAGAGGGTGGGCTGGCAGCAGAAGGGGCCAAGAGCAGAAACTTGGCAATGAAAGACTCGTCAGAGATTAAAAACCTGCTGAGAGGGGCAGGGAGGGGACATCCCATGGGGACAACTCTCTGGGGATGAGAGGGGCAGCTCAGAGCTTGCAATAACCCCCAAAAACATGGCTGGGTTGACTTAAGAATTGAAAGAAAAGATCTGCACAGGAAGAGACTTAATGGACAAGGGCAGAGAGCGCTTAAATATTTAAGAATGCTCTTCATCGCTTTGAATTCTAATTAAGATAATTAAGTATTCTAGCTGACATTCTAATAAAGCTTTTTGAATTCAAAGAGCCATTCTCATTTTTCTTTTGTTAGCTCTCTGCAGTGAGAGGTTCAGGTGTACCCACCTCAAAGCACCACCAGCATCCTCCAAGTCTATTCAGCAACTAGTTGGGAGAGAAAGGAAGCAGGCAGTGACTGAAAAACAATGCCTTGAGCCAAAAATAAGTCCAAAAGGTCAGACTACACTGATCACAAAATGATTGGATAGAAAATATTTGAGAAATTCTGTTCAGCACAACAAAGTGTAGTTACAAAAACACTTCAGGAATTAAATGTTGCAGAGCAGGGGAGGCACTTTAAATCTTGTTAGGCTGACAAGCATTTATTATTTTTTCACAGCAAAGGCAAAAAAGCAAAGAGGGAATTTCTCCCTAAGCATCCCCATCATTAACACAGGAGTTAAAAATAAAAGGGCTGCAGGTTTTTCATATAAACAACACTATCAACGAAGTGTCAGACAGAAGAGGCAGGCTGGGGAGGTTTTATAAAGTAGCTCAGCTATGCTAATGGTAAAACTGAGCATCTGTTAGATGCCAAGGATATAAAGACAGTTCTTTGCCTTCCTAAGTGACATGGACCTTGGCCTCTCAAATTCTGTGAAGAATAGTGGGTACTAAGTCGCTTGAGAGGTTGGACACAACTCTTTGGCCTGCTTCAATAATTTAAAATAATGAAATGCAATTCCCTCACAGGAGCACCATCATGGAGACTGCTCCTTCAGCACTGCATGAGCATTGTGTTTGTTTTTATGGCTGGAAACAATTCCAACCCCACAGCACTTGACTCCTACTCTATTGCTTAAAGAATTGCAAGACAGAAGTTCAGACAGCTCACCTTCCTTTTCTGAATATAAACCCCATAAAAATTACTGCTAAACCCCCAATGACCTCCACAGGTCATGAGTTAGGCTCATAGATGGAAACACAGTCCTTGGTTTAGCTCCAGAGACACCTACTGAGGTGGCCAACCTGCCAGCTAAGATTTTGCTGAGCCATTCCAGCAGACAGTGCACACAGGGGTGAATCCTGCATACAGTACTCAGGGGACATACCCAAGGTCTCTTTAAAAAAAGGCAAATCCAGTTCAACTACCTTGTTAGCAGCTGACAAGATTTTTTCAAAGGTACAGCTAACTCTCCATCTTTGGATGGGTAGTTAAGTAATTTTCCTTTATTAATCCAATCTGAGGATAATTAGCAGTCATGGAAGTTTGGCTTCCCTCCTACAAGCCCCATTAGTCCAGCTGGAAAGGAAATTTGAGATCTCGGATTAGGGTCATTTTAATATCGGAACATGATTCACTTCTAAAAGGGGAGGTAGACATGGGAGTCTGGCCTTCCAGTTAATAATAAAGTAATTATCAGGGTTGCACAGAACGTTATTCTGGAATTCAAAGGCCTCTGTAAGAAACCACTTAAATGAACAGGGAAAAACATCACCTCACCAACCCGATTGAGTGTAACATGAAGGTTATAATAAAAGTGATCTGCTTATGTGCCCAAAATCACACGTTCTGAAAGCATTTCAAAGCCTTTCAGACAAAACATTTACAATGATAAATGTGTGCCCAGCGTGACACCCCACCCAGCCACTGAAATCGTGGGGTTTTATAATGGCATTTAAAGAGCAAAACTATTTTGTTCCTTGCCTGAAGTTCGGCTACCAGAACTTTTCTCTGTGGGGGGCAGACAGAGCTGCGGAACTTCCAGCAGGTCAAGTCCACAGATGTTTAACTCCAGAATTCATGATTTTTCCCTCTCCTTTAGTATTTGGCATAATTTGGACAGAGCAGGGAGGACCAGGAGATGTGAAAACTGAATAAATTCTTAAGTTTTGTCACAAAACAAATAAACCAACCCCGAAATCATTACTCAGGAGGAGCCACGAATACTTAGAGCAGAAAAGGGGCTCATTTCTTCCCGTCAGACTTTGTGTGCCCAACAGAAACTGAGCCCACCAGGAAAGCAATGGGAGCAGGCAGAATGGATGCTGCCCACCTGAATGCGCAACTGCACGGCAAAGAGCACACCAGAGGTAAATGCTGAAGTTTTACACATTACACAGCAAAATCACAATGTACAGCATCAAAAAAAGTCGAGGTATAGCTCTGTACAACTCCAGCAGCCACAAATTACTTTCTATAGCCGTGAGCATACTCATTCTATGGCAAGGAGAGACTATTCCTTCTTTAATGAAATATTTACAGAGTTCTGTGCTCAGCCATCCAATAAAGGCTGGCTTGCTCCTTCGTGCTGACCAGCATCAAATTGTCAAATCATGGACACAACCTCCCACACAAGCCAGGTATCACTGGGGTAAAGAGCTCAGCAAAGCCACCGATCATCCCAGCCCTTCCAATTAACGGGGCAATAGATAAGCACCTCTATCACTTATGATGATACAGGTGCTGCTCACAGCACAACCACCAGACAGGCCTTTCTGAAGTGCTTGTGACTGGCTTTAACACTCATAATTTCTGTTTTATGATCTCCAAATCATGTACTTTGTCCCTTTCTCAGTGTTTTCTCTAAAGCAAAGTGACAGCGCTGCAACTTGAAGACAGACTTTGAGATGGATTGGAGAATGCAATGAATTGACACAGAGCATGAAGCTCGTGACAGGCTGACATGAGAATAGAAAGACAACTCATTTACTGGAGAAGCAAACAGGTGGACATCTCTACAGGAACTGAAAAAACTCTGATGGAAAAAATCTGACACAGTAAAACCTGGGGAACAAAAAGGGACAGTACTGTGAATGGTTTCATGAGTTCCAGACACGAAGTCTGAACAAATGAAGGATATTCAACATCTTAACTGTTATTTGACATCAAAGATTTTCTAACGCAGTCGCTTACTTTGGAGACTGAAAGGTTGATAGTGTGACCTGGCTCTAAGGAACACTGAGGCCAAGAGGGCTGTTTTAAAACCACTTTAATATAAACACAATACCCAGTTTGGTTTAGGTTACCTTTATGGGGCTTGTGTCCAGGAATTTGAAACTGCTGAGTTCCAGAACAGACCCAACCCCTCCTTCTCTGAGAGCACAGGTTCTCCATGATGTGTTTCAGTCAGGATACTGCTCACCTTGAGTACTGTCTGCAGATTTGGGCACCACAATGTAAGGGAGATATTAAACTATGAGAGAGCATCCAAAGGAGGGCAACGAAGATGGTGAAGGTTCTAGAGGCCATATGAGGAGTGGCTGAGGGCACTTGGTCTGTTCAGCCTGAAGGAGACTGACAGGAGCCCTCACTGCAGTTACAACTTCCTCGTGAGGGGAAGAGGGGGGGCAGACACTGATCTCTGCTCTGTGGTGACAGTGACAGGACCCGAGGGAATGGCCTGAAGTTGTGTCAGGGGGGGTTTAGGTTGGATATTAGAAAAAGGTTCTTCACTCAGAGGGTGGCTGGGCACTGGAACAGGCTACCCAGGGCAGTGGTC
>QWTY01028919.1:0-28002 GCA_008033365.1 Pseudorectes ferrugineus
AAACAAACAAAAAAAAAATCCAGATTTTTATTAGTTTAATGATCTATGCCATTATAAATATGTCAATTGCTTGTGAACCACGATCAGATTTAAGAACATTACTGTTGTCTAAATTCTGGTGTAGATGTGGTATACCTAAGTATTAGTCTAAGACATTCAGCCTTTGTCTTATGAGTGTCTGGCATTACTGGAATCTTCCGACAACAAGGAAGGGTACTGGAGAGGGGCTGAATCTGACAAAGCATCATATATATCTATAGCATACTGCATTAGATGCATGGAGGTCTGCTTCTCATGGATTCAAGATGCCGTATGTTACAGGATACTGTATATTAATTAAGTCTTTTGGGACACTTCAGATTTTAGAAATTTGGTTCCTTATGCAATTTATCAACACAAACACACACACAAAAAGTAAGAATAAGAAAGAAAACATATGGCAGATTGGAAAGTTAGAGCTATGTCCGAATTTGGGTATCCTCTGAGAATTACATATCAATATTTTGCATAATATCTTGATTTTGAGAAGAACTTCAACCTCTTGATGTGCAGCTGATTCAGTTGCTTGACGGACATTTTCCATGAACATTTTGTTCTGTGGGTATATGAACGAAACGTATTTTAAGTAGTCATGAGAAAAATGTTCCTTTGACAGCACTGCAAATTATTCTTCACCTATATGTCTGTAGTTAAATTATGGGAAAGGCTGTAGTGTGACAGCTCTGTGGGACTTGAAAATATCTGTCTGATGCATACATTTGTAAAATTATCCTCAAATTAGTTTCTGCTTCTGCTGAGAGTTCAGAGGCAAAGTTTAACTCTCGTTAGGTGGGGCATTTCCCCAGCTTCACAAGAAGGTGGTCAAAGCACCTTTGTGGAATTCCTGTTTCTGGCTTGAATATCCTTGCTTACAGTTTGGCAACTAGCATTTAGTCTACAAATTTTCACTGTATTACTTGTTTCTACTATGTCCCCATTACTGATTACTGAACTTTTCTTCCTGCTTATCTCACGCCAGTGGTATCCTCCAGGGAGTACCATACCCTGGATTTATATATCACACTCTTTGTGTGTGGCATTCGTGGTCTAGCATCTGTTTGTGCCTTACTAAACAAACCCTCATTTAACTGCTTCCCTGGACAGTTGGAGCTGTTACCAGAGCAATTGCTAGACCCACCAGTTTCAATGAGTTTTGCCCCCTGTGAGAGCTGGGAACAAAAATTAGCAGAAAACCAGCCTATTTTGCATGGTAAGGCATGGTGTCAGATGTAGGAGACTCCCTTTTCTCCTGGGCTACATGGTATCATTTTTACCAGCTTTGTAAACAGACAGCTGTTAGAGAGGAAGGATGAGACCAAATCAACCATGCATTTTTTTCTTAACTCTTCCATCTCTAGCTCTTCTTCTTCCCCAATCCTTGAGATGCAGAGAAGAGGCAGAGCTACATCTAAAAGAACAGATCCCCAAGAACCACACCTTGTGTTCTCCTGGAGAAGGAAATGTTTAAGGTCAGTTCAGAAAAACTCACTCACGCAAAATGGCCAAGAACTATATCCTTGTAATGCTGACGTGGGTACAATTCTCATTTTGACAGGTTTATAAATTTAAATAGTTTCCATGAATTACAAAAAAAAATATTTCTTTTTGCTCTACCTAAAGTAGCACCTTCACTTCTTCTGCAGATATAAAAGGCAAATGGCTTTCTGACACATCTTGCTTGAAGACCAGACATATATCCCTGGAGATATGGGGAGCAGATGACACACACTAGCATCAGGCAGGATTTGCTGGCAGCTCCTCTTGTGACAGTCGTCTCCTTCTGGACTTGCAGTCCCTTCTAAAGCTGCTTTCTATTCTCTGCAAAGATTCCTGCTGCAGAAGTGTTGCCTACATTGCAAGAAATATTTGTAACATGTAAGGCAGATGGATGTACTGATTTCTACACAAGGAGATAATTAAAAGTGCTCTCTCCTGTCCCAGATGAGGCAAGTTCTAGCACTTGTTACCTCAAATTGGATTTTTATAATAACCATTTCTTATTTAAATAATATACATATTCCCTGTGGATATACTATATAGTATTTTTAAAATAACCTTGCAAAAATACATAGCCAGCACTGAAATATTGATGAGTCATTGTTTTCAGAAGGTACCTGTTTTACAAGTGGGAACACTTAGCAGCTCTGACTGTGAGCATTTATTCTTTAAATCCTAAAAAGAGGCCCCCCTTCCATCTTAGACTGGGTGAAAGCATGACATTTTATAGAAGAAAAAATGAGGAAGCAATTTATCTGTGTTATTTGTGCAGTAGATGTTAATGACATTCTGGATTTAAAAAGAGGAAACCAAGAAATCAATTTGTATATTTTTTAAAGGCTAATCCTTTACTTTTATGATTTGGGGTTGTTAGTATACTTGATATGCGGCAACTGTTAGACTAAACCGATTTATCCTCATCAAGCTAATCTGGGATCAGCATAATTTTTCCGTAAAAACTTGATAGTCAGAAAGAAAGTTACTTTGACACTGGTTTAAGATCAATATACTTTGGTTTTTTGGGGCAAAACCAGACAAATAGGACTTGTAAGGAACTTCTTTGTCTGTAAAAGGCGAATGCTCCACCAACACTCCAGTCCCAAAATTCTTCAAAAATGACTTGTTTAGCCAAGAAGGAACTCCTGCCTGCCATACTTCCAGCTAAATAAAAGTGCTTAGTTCAGAATTGATTTATTGAACAAAGTTGTGTACACTGTGACATACAGGAAATCAGATTAATGTACCAGAATGAGTTTTTTATGCCTTCAAACCTCTAAATTAAGTTCAAGAGTGGAGCCAGAATCAATAGTCCAAGACTGTTCTACTGCAAAGCACCTCTGGCCAGGCGGTGTCCCTGAATCTCCCCCTCCAATAACCACAGAGGATTCTTTTCCAGTCGAAAAGCTGGGGGCTGTGAGGCAAAATCACTGCAGCAGGAGAGAAATTCTTGCCAGTTTCTGTGTCGCTTTGGCCAGAGGAAGCATGCTCGAACCAGCTGTGTTCTCAGGGAGAGGGAGACAACAGCTGGCCTGAGACAGAACTGCCTGACATGGCAAAGGTGTGCAGGAGAGGTGGGAATCTCCCAGCCCCCATTGCTGCCAGGAGGGGGTTCTCCTGGAGATCCATGACTAATCTCTGCAGGGCTTTTCCTGCAGTAGAGACCTCCGTTTTCATCCTATCAATATACCGGCAATAAATCTCTCTGAACAGCCTGCAGCAGAACTGCCTCTACATCCCCTGCGATAACTGCCATGAAACATTTCTGCTGCCATGGAGCAATAAAGCTCCAGTGGGGCACAGGACCAGGGAATCAGTAATTCTTGCAATACTTTAACGTAACACCTACATTTTCAGAGCTGTCCAGGACTGTAACTGTGCAGATTCATGTGCCTGAACTTTTAGAGAAAAAGAGTGGCCAAATTGCTTCACAATTCTGAATTTATCGGAGCTACATGGATCTCTAGGTTGTATTTTCTTGTGGATTTATTAAAATGACTAAACACCTATGAGCAGGTTAACAATGAATAAATTGTATAACAACCATAAGGCCTCCTGATATCCTAGCAATCTACAATCAGTATTTCCATATGATCAACTGATAAACAATATCACTCTTATAACATATAAAAGATATATGTCAGGATATAACCCTTTCCAGACAGGAAGTTTTCTTCAACTACAGGGCTAGATAGCCCCCATGTAGAGGCTTTCTCAGGTGACATTAAGTTATTGAGTACAGAGGAAGGGAAGATCACACTGCTAGAGCAGAGGTGTTCTCCTGGCACTGCTCATCTGGTGTTATTCCAAACAGAAGGATGTGTTCTATTCTTGATGCTGCTCCATCTGCATTGTGCAGGGACCTGGGTGTTAGGCTTTGACCTTAGCAGGTCTCATCATCAAGAACAACCAGATGAGTGGAGTCCCTCACAAAATGCTTATCTTATCACTTTCCCACTCCCTTCTGCTTGTGTGTTAGGATGTCAGATGGGGTGCCAGAGCCCCAGGGCAAGGCTTTAGCTGGGACACAATAAACTCTGAATTCAGACACAAAGACAAGCCTGGGTGACAATGACACACACATAGACACTACATCCCTTTTCATCTCAGGTCCATGCCCACCTCTTGGAAAAACACCAGTTGGGATGAATTTCTTAGATCACCATGGTTCATGCTTTTGATGGGGAGTGATTTGGCCTGGTAACTGCTTCTGGCCACTTCCACAAACCTTCCCCTCACAGTGATACTCTCTGGACTGCTACAGAAACTTCCAGAAGGCTAAATATATGCCATTTGATTCTGCACATCCAGTTTCTAACAAACCGTACATATTAATTTTTAAGCCTGACTGAATATTCTGATTTTAAAAATGAGGTTAGATTTAAATTAGTATTCTGCACAATAAACTGTTTTAAAAGGCTTTAAATTATGAATATTTACAATGCTATTAATTTGTGGTGCTACTAGTATTTTTCTTTAATGGTTAATTATCACAACTAATGTGTTTGAATTATTCTAGGAATCTTTCCATTATTTTTTCTGTAAATATTCATTCTTTCACTTGCACCTTCTAATTTAATTCTCAGACTGAAGTGAAACATGATTAGAGTCTTTTACAGGAAAAAAAAACCCCCTCAAAGTCAACATTCTCTCTCCCCAAGCACTAGCTTGTTGTTTTGGGTTTTTAGTTTTTTTTTTAATCAGCTTAACACTAACTGATACTCAGGTTTTTCACCCTGTAAGTAGATTTTGCTATGGGTCATGCATTCAGAGATCTGCTGGCAGATAACAAAAAGAGCCAGACTGTGTGCTAGAAAATTCCATAAGGTATTAAAAAAGAAGCAGTGCTTTCCACAAGCTGCTTCCTAGCAGCTCTTCCAGCTACAAGCACATTACTGGACACCCACCAGTGCTGCCACTAGGGGTTTGCCCTTAGTTCATTCTGTTAAAGATGGCCCATGAGTTTAAACACAATAATCCTAATCATAGAAACAAACAAACAAACAAACAAACAAGAATACCCCTCCTGTTGGAACGTTGTTATTCCTAAATACAAATACTTTCAAACTTCTCTTTCTGATCATATTAAATCCCATTGAAACAGATGGTGCAATCACCATTTTTGAAGTATGTGTAAGAAATTACTGTGTTATCTTTCCAGTAATCAAATTACCATCTTCCTGCCATGGCCTTTCCACCTGTGTTTGAGATGTCAAAGTTTTAGATAGCCACTTTAGGTCAAATGAGAGCATAATACTCAACAAATGGTAGCATCACTGTACTCTAGTCATATTTGAAATGGAAGAATGTCACATGAACCAGTTCCAAATTATGGTACAGGAAAATGAACAGAAATGAACATTTGAGTAAGATGTCAGGAAAAAAACCCTTCTGTCAAAACCAGAGTCCCTTGGGATGTTTCACATCCACCAAATGCAGACCAGACTTTATGTGTCAAGGATACAAAAACGTTTCTCATGGTAGAAGCATCCAAAACATCATTATGTAGTGGTATATAGTGCCAGCAGTTTATACATCAAAACACTTCAGGGAAAAAGAAAAAGAGATTTTATCTACAGCCCTTGTAATTTGCTTGCTTGCCTTAGTCTGGACAATGTCCTACCTGTGTTTCTCAGTCTTCAGCACTGAGGACCAGTTCTGGGCTGGCATCCCAATACAAGCTGTCACTTTCCTTGCTTGCTGGGGAAAGACCAAAAAGTCACTTTGGGCGAGAAACTCTAAGCAAGCAAGGCTTGCCACAACTATCTGCCTTATTGGCACCTACCTAAGTCTGGAAAAAAGCGAATCCTGTGATGTCATATATTACTGTGGTGTGTCTGGAAAAGAAAGAAGGGAATGTAAGAAGTGACTTGGGAAAGAGAGACAGACTGCTGTTTATAGGAAGGAATAAAGCATTTTGGAAAAGAATGTAAGGGGTTTAACTTGTGGTAAGGGAGATTCTAATTGGACATTTAGGAAAGCATTCCATTTGCAAAAATAGAGATGAGCAGTAGAATGGGCTGCCTGACGATATCATTGGTATATAATTGATCTTACCTTAAAGCATAAGTCTGAGTTAGCTGTCTCATGAGGTATGTTTACAAGACTTGGGTACGCATCACCAGCTGTGCCTGAGCCCTGGTGCTGTTGAATGCCACATGGTTGAGGGCAGGGAAGTGGGGGTCTCCATCAATATCCCTGCTCAAGATGGGCAGGACACGGGCACTGTTGCACCCTGACATTGAAAATACCAGTCATGATTCTTCCTTTTCATTATTGCTTTCTGTAAACCTCTAGCACTAAAAGGCAGAACCAAAATTAGTTTGCAAGGCTTTGAAAGTAGAATTGACTAGAAGGGAAGCAATAAAAAATTCATTGTTCCAATCGACAATAGTGTAGAGTCATTTCTAACACACCTAATGACCCTTAGCTAAATACTCATCAAGATATTTAAGCTTAATTTCAAAGTGACCTGAAATATATCTGAGTCTTGATCTCCAGTTCAGATTTCAGCATGATAGCAATATCCTTAAGGGAAAATGAAATACTTGCACATAAAACTATGTGGAAAAGCTTTTCCGCACTCTGATAAAGTTGTCAAGATTAAAAAAAAAATCTTATTCCACACTGGGATGAACCTCTAAAAGCTTTTCATAGGAAAAAAATGAAAGAGAGACTGATTCTTATGTCATCTCAGAATCGTCAGCTGAGACCAAAGCTCGCTGCAGGGTCTTGCACATCACAGAGAAGCACACGGGTGTGAGGGTTTCACTGATTTGGCCTGCCCTTCCCAGGCTCTCCTTTACACACAGCAAAAGTGTTTGAGTACAACCAAGTAACATGGGGAATCCAAGTACAAACTTATTTGAACCAGAAGACCAAAGACTTGAACCCTGTTCTACCAAGCCTCAGATGAGTGTTTCTTCCCTTAGGCTCTTGTGGATTCGGGGTTGAGTTTGATGTCCACCCCTGCACTCACCACTTTTCCTTTCCTCTCATCTTCCCCACGTGTACCTACCTTTTATCTACCCTGTCCTCCTGGAACTGGTGCCTAAAGGCTGTGGCAGGTTTTATTTATAACAAGGTCTCTTTTCTTATGAAAAAATATTTTTTTTTGCAAAATACCAGTTACCTGTATTTACGTCCTATCAATATAATAACTTTAGCTGCTCAGAAATATTTAAATAGATGGGCAGATAGCCCTGGACTGCACCATACACACACTCACACTGCATGCCTTCTGCTGTTCCAGCACAGTGACCGCTGCTAGGTAGACCTCATTCAAAGTCATCTCATCAATCACCTTAAAAGCCATGAAAACTAATTTCTAAACTAAAGCATTTTCAATTCATCCTTCATGTGTCACCGAGATACTTTGAGCTGAAATTTCTTATAATGTCTCTTACCTCCCACCCCTGCAATCACAGTACTCATCACTCAGAGAGAGAAAGCAGCAGAAGGCTACATTTTTATTAAAACTATTTGGGATTTTTTTCACGATAACTCTCATTAAGAAGTCAATGGAAGAGACACAGCTGAAACCATGGCACTGAAAATTCAGTCCTGTGTGTGAATTTAACCATGTAAATGAAAAGACTGAGGAAATAAAGGTTGGAAAAGCAATAGGATGGAGAAAAAGATTAAAAAATTATGTTTTGTTATCAGTTGTGTATATGTTTTAATAAGCAGTGCATGTCTTATAGTAAGCAGATTTTCTAACTGACCTATCTTTAGGGACTTGAGGCCTATCAGCATCTTCACAGTATACTGTAGAAGACATTGTGCTTTGTCTTTTGCATAACTATAAAAAGCTTCCAAATATTTGGAAGTGAATGTATTACAAAAGAAGGATAATCTTTTAATGCTGAAAGTACAGTTAGCTAAAACTCTTCATAGACTATGCATTCTGTGTATTTTTCTTAGCTAATGAAATGAAAAAGGAAGAAAAGTCTGGTTGTTGATAGTCCCAGTCTATAAAAGTGACACATTCCAGTTTTTAGCCTCTAGAAGATCAGGTCTGTGTTAAAACTTTACAAGACGTCCCTGTTTTTAGAGAGATTACTCATGCTTTCACATTTACCCTGAGTTTTACATGGCACATAAAAATTGTAAAAGAAGAGATTTTTTTTGATTTCTCAGTATTATGAAGTATTTTGGGGGAAAGATTTTTCATACCTTATGATTTTGTTATCCTTCCTGCTTGGACTAAATTTTTGTTTTCCGTTCTCTCACATCATGGTACATCAATGCACTCCAACATCTTGGCAATTCAGACCAAACAGTAACTATTTCATATCAAAAGAGAATGGGATATGCTTGATAACATGAGGTTTGATAACCTCTCAGTAAGAAAGAAAACCCAAACCACTTTGCAGTTTATATTTTAGAAGCCAGGAGTTATTGTGTTAGATTGCCTAAATAGTTAGCCTTGGTACCAGCACATTGGTTTCTAGGAAGTCATTACTGTTACAAACTGCTTCTGCAAACAAATATATCTCCTTCTTTTTCCTCTCCTGACCACCCACAGTGTGAAAGGAGCCCTGTGCTTAATGTGCCTTTAAATAATGCCCTCCCCTCAAAGGAATGAAACAGCATATTCCCATATGAAAATCTGTCGTTGTGCCTCATGGGTTAGTGTCCGTCACAAAGGCATCACTGCAGGATAATGTACATGCAGTGCCTAGTCAAATTATGGAGAAAATTACTCTGGCAGGTATTGAAAAACACCTGAAAGACAACGCAGTCACTTGTCACAGCCAGCAGGGCTCCATGAGAGGAAAGTCCTTCTTATCAAACCTGATTTCCTTTTATGACACGGTAACCCACCGAGTTGATCAAGGAAAGCTGCTTGATGTAATCCTTTTGGATTTCAGTAAAGCTTTCGATATTCTCTCTCACAGGATCCTTCTGTTCAGCACACAGCTGGATAAACACATCATGGGATGGGTGAGCAGCTGGCTCACGGGTCAGACACAAAGGGTTACAGTGACGGGTAACATCAGACTGGTGGCCTGTCACTGGTGGGGTTCTGCAGGGATCCACCCTCGGCCCTGTGCTCTTCAACATCTTCATAAATGAATTGGACACAGGACTGGAAGGTACACTAAGCAAGTTCACAGACAATACAAAATTGGGAGGAGCTGTTGATTCCCTTGAGGGCAGGGAGGCCCTGCAGAGAGACCTTGACCAATTAGAGGGCTGGGCAATCACCAGCTGTATGAATTTTAACAAGGGAAATTCCTGGATTTTTCACCTGGGGTGAGGCAACCCTGGATGTACGGACAGACTGGGGAATGAGAGGCTGGAAAGCAGTGCCAGGAAAGGGACGTGGCTCACAGCAAGTTGAACATGAGCCAGCAGTGCCCTGGCAGCCAGGAGGGCCAAACATATATTGGGGGGCATCAGGCACAGCATCACCAGCCAGGCAAGGGATGGGATTGTCCTGCTCTGCTCTGCACTGGGGCAGCCTCACCTCGAGTGCTGGGGGCAGTTTTGGGTGCCACAGTATAAGAAAGAAATTAAAGTATTAGAGAGTGCCCAAAGGAGGACCATGAAGTTGTGAAGGGTCTTGAGAGGAAACTGTATGAGGAGTGGCTGAGGTCACTTGGTCTGTTCATCCTGGAGGAGACTGAGGGAAGACCTCATTGCAGTTACAACTTCATCGTGAGGGGAAGAGGAGGGGCAGGCACTGATCTCTTCTCTGTGGTGATCAGTGACAGGACCCATGGGAACGGCCTGAAGTTGTGTCAGGGGAGGTTGAGGTTGGATATTAGGAAAAGGTTCTTCACCCAGAGAGTGTTTGGACACTGGAACAGGCTCCTCAGAGGAGTGGTCACAGCACCGAACCTGACAGGGTTAAGTTTGGTGCTTGGTCACATTGTGAATCTTGGAGATGGCCAGGAGCAGGACTCGACGATCCTTGTGGGTCCCTTCCAACTCAGCATATTCTGTGATTCTGGGATAATCAAGTAACAGGGCAAAACAACACAAATTTTGTGGAGTTGATGTATTTAATTCTGTTTTCATGACCAAAGATTAATTTGCAGGAACATAAAAAGATGAATTTTATCACTTCTTCTCAGTGAATAGCAAAAGAAACAATGATGAGAAAAAGATTATGTCCAGGAAGGAAATGGAGCATACCAGTCGTCTGCTAATACCATGCCTATTCTTTTAAACCTTGCAGAGAATTCTCCTTGTCCAAGTGCCTTTATGTAAAACATACAATATGTTGTTTAAATTTCCCTTTTGAAAGGGCCTATTTTAAGTTGAATTTTGATTATTTTAAGATAAATAATTTCAGGTTCAATAAATAGAATAAATGGGGTTCTAATTTGATAGGAGGGCTTTTTACAACTTTTTGATCTCATAAAAATTTAATCTTTTTGAACAAGGTGCTTTTTGCATCTTGACTCCATCAATTTTGCCTGTTTAGGAACAGAACCAAAATACTTTTTACCCACTTGTATTCCTGATAAAATGCAAACATTGCCATATGAAAATGGTAAATATTGTTCTGCAAAATCTCATGTTTTTCATCTGCATTAGAAGCAGTCTTTTCTAGATTGTATATCTAGAAGTACAATTACTGCCACTCAGGCTTGTTTTTATTACTCTGTTACACCTCATCATCTGTAACATCCTTAATGCATAATTGCTCTCTACGTTTGCAGGAGGATGGGGATCAAGTGGATCTAATCTTTGCTCACAATCCCTAGCTTCTACGGGAGATAGAAATGCTGTGGTCCTGCTTCAGTACCAGCTTTCCTTATTGTGTAGATCATCTCAGAGCACCATTGTAAGGTTAAAAAGTACAAGTTTCAAACACTGAAAAAATATGTAGAAAATATGTATTTCTATTGTTTCTCTAAGAACAAGTTATGCTCCCCTTGTTCTGCCATGTTCTGTATCCCATGCCTTGGGATTGTCCAACAGGGGATGTTACAAAGAAGGGCACACTTGGACAAACATCACTTCAGAACAAACTATCTATGAAGTGAATATGGTCCATGACTAAGGCAATCCTTTATTGTTCTCTTCTCATTGATTATACCTTGGACTACATTTGTTTACCCGTACTTTCAAATGCAGAGTTACAGTTGATCATGGAGATATCCAGCTGTTTCAGAAAAGCATGCCTGGATTATTTTTTTCTCTCTGATCTTCTGCAGCAGTAATTTCTCTATACTGACAGGCACTCCAGAATTTTAAAGCCCTTAATCATAATCAAGTGAAGTTTCTTTGAATATTGGCTCACTGTGAATGACAAGGTTATAAAACCCACTATGGTTGATGTATTAGTCATGTTCTTGAAAGCCAACTGATGATGTCTATTAATGGCTTAGCTACAAAGCAAATATTTTGCTTTATTAAAACAGTGGTACATATATTTATGGATTACTGTAACAATCAATAAAGCAACAAAGTAGGGAAGAAAAGAACAAAATGAGAAGGCACAGCCATGAGGTTTTATTTATGTATTGTCTCTGTCTCAAAAAACTAGCATGTCCTGTGGGATTTAAACTTTGAGCAGAAAAAAAAAATATAAGCTGTCTTTAAACACACAAGAAATAGATTTGTAAACTGCCCAAAATGGAGTACATATCTCTTCATATTTCCAAAAGAACAAAATTACATTTTCTCTTATATGTGTGCATCTGTGTTTCTGTTTTTGTCAAGAGTTAATGGTATAGGTAGGGGGAATCACGCTTTTACTTTCCATAACTTTTAAAATCAGTCTTCTGATTAAAAATAAATTTAAAAATCAAATTATGAAACCAAAAAACAAAAACCCAACCAAACACAAGAACACATAATTCAGATCTAGGTCCAATCTTTTTCCATTGAAATTTTTACATTCCAAAAGTTTTGACAAAACTGTCCTCCTTAGAAATTTTAAAGGGAATTCTGTTTGAGTGTCCATGGTTAATAGATGTCCTCATACAGTGAAGAATAAAGCCATCTTGGGAACAAGCTCTCATTTTGGTAAACAGTGCTTTGTTCCGTGGAAAGACTTAGTGGCTGTACCAGGAGGTGGTGGGTGTTACATATCCTACTTTCTCTTCTAGAAAATAAGAAATTGCATGAGTTTCTGGGATCTTTCACTTTTTTAAATTTCAGAGACATTTATGAAGAGAGTAGAAGTAAACAGAGTGCATCCCATCACAGGGGGCATTTTGAACAGTGGCAGAAAAGCTGGTACAGCCCTTGAATTTATTATGTCAGTGAAGAAGAATTTTCTGATCATTTTAACGGCTGAAAAGCACATAATTATGACTGATTCTCATTTCAGTTGCACTTTTCCTGTATAAATAATATAAAGAGTTGTTAACAAAAAGTTTGTGTCAGAGATGATAGCTGCAGGAAGGTGGAACAAAGAGGTGGCTTGTTGAACTTGCATTGGAAAAAGGTTCCACCTCATCACCAACTTGTCTGCAGTTCCTAAGACTTAACATCTGAGGTGACAATGACTAATTTTCATAGACTCCTGAGCTGTTGTACATTCTGCTTTAAAAATCAAGTTCACATTTAATCAGCCCCAGATATTAAGAGAGCCCTGTTCTAAATAAATTATTTCTTGTGTCAATATCAAGCCCTTATTTTTTTCTTCTAAGGAAATTTGAAATATCTCATCAGATGGGTGTGAAACTCATTCAGGAGAGTCAACAAACTCAATTCTCATAATTTGGGTTCAATCAGATGAAACACAACCATGACTCGTGTTTATTTACGTGATGGAAAGTGCTCCCATTTTTGTCTTTATGTTTCCTTTGTGATGATGCTGCAAGGGTGAAGACTGCCTTGGTCACAAGCAAAATGTAACAACAGATTCTAGCACTAAACTGGTTGGCTGTAGCAGCTGATTATTCTACTTGTCATCCATAATTCAAGTTGTCCCCTAGGAAAAGATTAATTCTGTTATTGCTGCTTCTTGAATTTATAAAAATATGTGCAACACCTCAGAAACCTCCACAAGGCTTTATTTTGCAGAAAAGCAAAAGATGTATTTTGGGAGGGCAGAAGCATATATGGAGGATTGGTAAACTGTTTTCTGAGAAGAGCAGAAATATGTGGGTTGAAGGGGAGAGAATTTCATTTGCTTTTATCCTTTTTTTTTAGAAGTACCTAAAATCTTTCTTTAACAATAGCTGTAAAAAAGTACAATTCTGGTTGTACAGTCCACATAAGAGTTCTTATATTAATGTTTTTTCTAATCACTGTTGCACAGAACAATTGTGGTCCATACATCACTACTGCTGATTAAGAGAATTTTTTTCACAACTCTAGCCCAGACTGGAGATTGGGAAATAGCTTTCATGTGTTATATATTATACAAGCAGATTTTGTATAAGGACTAAGTGCTATAATTAAACCTACTGTTCTCATTTCCTACTATAAACAATGTTCTTAAAATTATCAAAGCTGCATTACTATTAGATCAAAAGAATGTGACTTACCACCTTTTGTCAATACTTTCAAATTAACAGTACTCGTTCCTGATCTCTGACTAGAAACGTGCAAGACAGTTGCACCTGGCATGAGAAGTTCACACATAGCAGCACATTAACTGTCTGCTAAGTGCATCAACAGATTGTATTTACTGATTTTTCTATCTTCCATTTGTCATACCCCTAGCTATTCATCACAATATCCCATATCTAAAGGGAGGTCCAACTTCTTCACTGTCAAGTGTCTGCAGTGTAGATCAATTGCCTACTCCAAAAGTGCTAAATTGAAAAAGACAAAGGTGTTCTGCTGATTTGGGTGAATTTTATGTTCAGTGTTGAGTCCTCTTCAATGCTGGTATTTCATATCCAGATCAAACGTATTTTTCAACAGGATTTTTTTTCCAGAAAATTATTTTTCCCATTCAGTCTCTTTTCTCTTTGCTGCCTTGTATCCTAAAACATAAGCACTTTCAAAGGCTACTAAGGAATATATAAGGCATAGATAAAAGCAGAATCCTTAAAGGTTTCTGCTGATGTGAGAGGTCTCTTCATCCTGTACTCCTCCATTTTTTGGGCAAGAAACATCTCTGATCCACCTAAAAACTTTCAGGCCAGGAGAAGTCACCATACATGCAATCCAATTTGAATTACCAATATTCAAGAATTTTCAATCACACTAAGAATGAGAAGACAGAAAATTGGATAGGTGAAATAAAATAAAAAGAGTTTTCTCTGAAAAAATATGTCAGAAATATCATAATACCACAGGTTAGAAAAGAATGCAAGAGGAGAAAAGATGATTTGGAAGAACAGTGCTTAAATTGCCTATTAATCCACAAGTTTTATACCATGATATAGTCCATCCTAGGAGTTTGTCATCCTGGGGCTCTCTGTGGTTAATTCATGTAGTTACATGAAGGTTAAATGGCTAATTAACATGAGGAAACAGAGTAGGTTAGAGAGATTTTCAAAAATAGATAGGAAGGAGGCAAAAATTTTAAAAGGACAAGGGAAGTTATAGATGTACAGAGGTATGGGGAGGAGGGGGGACAGGAAGGGAGGAAAGTGGAAATTATATATGAGACTTGTGGATTGTCTTTAAAAAATCCCACAGATAAAAAAAAATAGCCAGCTTACTATTTCCTGAGAAGAAAGCCTTGCCATAAGTAAGGCTCTATTTTCTTTTCAAAAAGGGAGATAAAAAGAAGGATAAAATTCTGCATGTCTTGAAGTTAGCATCATCAGCTCCAAAAGGACTAGACTCCAATGCACATTTTGGATGTGATCATCATTATTCAAATTCAAATAGTTATGAAATATATCTAGGGGATGCAATTTAGCTGATGAGGTGATACTGGAGTTCAGAGTTCAACTGATGATGTATTTAGCATTTTAGCCTTAAAGAAATAGTCTTTTCTGACATGACCAGTGTATATTAGATTATTACTTTCTAAAACTTTGCACTACCTGTCAAATTATTAATTTTCTGAGTAGAGTCTTGCTGGATTGCTACTTACCGCTAATATTTACATTAGGTTTGGTTTACCTGAATTCATTTACAGAAGTGTCATCCTCATTGGTTTATATCTTATGTGGCTGCTGAAAAATTCTGTTATGTGGTGAAAATGACACCACATATGTAAACATAGTAATACGTTTTGTGTTTGTTTCTCTCTCTGCAGTTTCATACATGAAAATATGTACATGCAACTCCCTTGCAGTATCTTGAGAAATCGTCAATCAAGTTAGATGATTTCCTGTTGCACCCTACTGCTAACTCCCAATCATGTCCACTCCACCAGCTGTTCTTCAGAAAGCCTTTCTGGTCTAGGGACAACTATTACACCTTCAGAAAATAAATTTTTAGTGCATAAGAAGTAGAGTTTGACTCATTCTTGCAAAGCTGACCAAGTGTAAATAATGGTAGATATCACAAAACTTCTTTTAAGCATTATGTTCTAATTTATCTCAAAAATTACTACAAAACTGACATATGCTTAACTTAAATTTCTGAGTCACACCTGCTGAAATAATTTTCCACTGTTTTCTTCCACTGTTAGCTCCCGTTTTATCTTCTTCCCATTATTCTCTGGGTGGAAGTAGATTGTTGTATGTGTGTTTACTAAATGGAGAGGAAAGCTGGCAGCCTTATTTAATTTTGCAAAGTAAATTTCTCCTAGTGGTATGTCTGTCAATCGCCCTCTATGTTTTTTTTGCCAGCATTAAGTTAATATAGAATATGAAATACTAAGAAAATGCAGGTGAAATAAAAGAGTTTCTCTCTTTTGACAGTCAACCCAAGAGGTCAGTAATTACCTTGCAAATTATCTATGAATTTCATCTACCTCCAATATAGCAAACTGCACCAGTGAGGTCGTTTGTTATAAAATTTTATGTTTCCATGAAATTACAAAAGAGAAAATGAAGAATAAAAACATCTTTCGATTTGAATAGCTGATTTTTCTGCTTTGTTCATTACAGCAGGTTGTTTCAAATGCCAAATTTTATTCTTTCACTGATTTAAAAAAAGCAACCTGGAAAGAATTAAAAGGATTTACATAAATTTAAAATGTGACTAGCAGGTACATTTCATAGGTTATTAAAATGCTTTCAGTGTGTGTTAAACACAAATGTGTTGCATTGTACTCCCAGAGAATCAGCTGCATTTGACATTTTATAAAGGCTTTGTTAGAATCCAGTCAAGCAATTCAACATTTAAATTAAACTGTAGCTAATGTTAGTTTGAATGAATATTTCAGGGATCCTTTACCCCTAACAAAGTTCACAACATTTATGTGCTTCTCAAGCTGAAGTTTTTGTTTACATCCCAGTACTAAACGACATTAAGTATGGACACTCTTGCCTGTTGCTACCTTTGTTTGTGCATGTACTATAATTTCTATTTCTGTGTGTGTTCGCTGGCAATATACAAAAGGAAAACATCACATATCCAGCACAAACCTTGACATATACATCATATGCAGAATTTACCAGAGGCATCATAATAAGGATTTAGCAAGAGGAATTTGTGTTGGATGTTACAAGTGCAAAAATTAGCGAAACAAGAACATCTTCTCTGATTTATATTGCTTATTTGCCAAGTATGCATCATAGAAATTCTACGGATTTTTAAAGTCCATATAATTTCCATCACAGCTACTCAGTATACTTCTGTCATAATGCAAACCAGCTGGTGTTGGTATTACCACTGAATTGCTGTACCTGGTCATGAAACCACTGTTCAAAAGAGCCACTAAAACAGTGAAAGGGGTTCTCACTTTAAGGGGTGAACGTATTCCCTCCTCTGGGAACAGAAATTTGTTCATCTGTTCTATTGTTAACAGTGAAAGCAAAAGTGATTTCCCATTTTTTTTGAAAACTCAACAGCAGCAGTATCCCTTATCTCTAGACTGGATTTTTAATTTTCTTTGAATTTTGAATTATGATTAATTCCAAATTCATCATCTGTGTTATAGACTAAGTGATTCCCATGGTAACGTTTACAGTTTTTGTCTAGTGGATATTTCTCGAAACTACAGCCCATTGGATGTCAGGGTAAGTACTATTTGGTTTATGAAATTAAAATGTATCCTTTGACATAAACACGTAATCATTAAAATGTCTGAGAAAGCTCTCCCACAATGGGCCATCACATTCCTTTTTCCAGTTCCTCTGGAATTGTATATCAAAGCTGAAGGGATGACGAAAACATTTACTTCAGGGTTTCCACATGCTTCAGGCACATTGAGCCTGACCGGACTTTTAGCATTTCTACATGCATTTTTTGTAGTCTACACTAATCTAGAATGCCTGCCTAGAGTTCTGTGCATACACACATATACAGATGGCAAGCTGAAAGTGAGAATCACTTAAATTCTTAGTAAGTTACAAAGCTGCTCCTTATTACACTAAGGTATTCATTCGTCATATGCAACCAATCTGTATAAACTGTGCTCTGAACTCAATCCTTCTTCACCAACTCCTGTCTTCACTTTAATTCTGTCAACTGCAGAGAATTTAATAGCAGCTTCTCTTAATCACCAGAGTAATTTCATTTTGGAATAAGGGAAAGCTGTGGTGAGAGGCTTTTCCCACTTTGTTTTGTAAGCAGAATGAATTCTTTGGATCTAAACAATTGATTAAATGCCCATCATTGTTTATGGTGCTTCTTTAGATGGACTTTCAATCAATACAGAGACATCCCTTTCACCTGTACTGTCACAAAAGCATGGCTTTTTGTTCTAAATTTTAACCCTGAACAATGAACTAACTGAGCATGGGAAATAGACAGGCTTCTATTTGGGAGGATAATTTGGAATTGAAACCTTGTAAAGAAAAGAGAATAGCACAAAATGGCTTTAGGCAGACTACAGTTCATGCCTACTCTACTGTCATGTGCATTTGCTTTGGCAGAAATGCCAGTCAGTTACCAAATGGTGAAGACCATAATGCAGGGGAAGATATTCTGTGAAGCAGCTTTCATTGGTACCACCTCAGCTCATTTGTTTCCTATAAGAGAGAAGACTTGGACCACGGATGGTGTGGAACAGCTCCAGCCATCTGGTGCTCTGTGGAAATAGAGAATTTATCTGGCTTGTATTGAGCTTCTCTGAGACGGACCTTAACTGCTGTCTGTCATTTAGGAAAATTTTCTGAGGCTGCTAAACACATATTTCTTCTCTTTTCCCTTTTGCTTCCTCCCCGCCTCCCTGCATGTGAACATAACATTGCTCAGCAATTTAAATAATCTCCAGGCAGAGGTACAGTTTTGTTTTGATTTGGCTTGGTTTTTGCTGGGATCTGAGAAAGGCTGTTTGAAAATACAGGAAACATGGCTGAAAAGAAAACTTGACCCAGCATGGGTGTGACACAATGAAAGGAGCCTTGGGAGTCAGATTTTAGCTCATTATATCAATAGAGATTTCCAGCTGGAACTATTGCTAGAAGCTTGATTTCTCCTGTGAATTGTCAGGACTTTATATATTCTTCTAAATGAAACAGAAAATTGTCAGGAACATGCTGCTGCAATGTCAATTTTTTCTGAAGTAGCCTATAATATCCCAAATTTTGATCAAATGAGTCCTAAGAATATAATGATATAAAGGCATCTCAGCTGTCCTCTACACAGTGTTGAATAAATTTGCTAAGACTTTATTTAAGCATTTTAAAAAATAAGGAGGATACTATTTCTCAGTAGAGCAAGAGCTTCTAGAATGTCTGCATCCTTTATTCTTTCATGCTCAGGACAGGCAATTCTCTTCCTACAGAAACAATTTATACACACCATTTGTTAATGAATGATATTAGCTTTGCTCACCATCAGTTTTAGCAACAAAGGGAAAAAAAGCCACGGAGTCAGAAAGTGTAGACTTGCATTAATTGTGCTCCACGAGTGCTTGTATTAGCCGACAGTGAACAAGGTATCTCACACGTTTCTAATTGGGCTGCTGCCAGTATCAGTGTTGGGGCAGACACAGATCCTCTGTTTTCAGCCCTTGAGCTGGGGGTAGTTCTGTGAAGGGAGAGCCCAACTTCCCGCCCCTTTCCCAACCCTGCTATTAAAGTCTCCTTGTGCAACCCTGTGGCTTAAATATTTTAACAGCTATTCAGGCCTAGCCAGAAAATATTCAGTTGTCCCTATCCTGCTGAACTGTTTTGCATAATTCCAATTTTTAGTTCTTTTCTATGCTTGTGGCAGAGGGTGATTTAATCTTATAACGTGATGCTGAGCTTAAATGATAAGTATAGACTAATAAACATGACATACTGATATTTAATATATTCATCTCCACCCTGCAAGACTAAAAACAATGATCAGTGACTAGAAAACAAGCTTAGCATGATTTTATTTATGGAACATAATTAATAAACCTGTTTTTCAGTGAATAATTGCACTAATCAACTGAAAATAATAGTAGAAGCACACAGTAAATAGGTCAGATTAAGGAAAATTTTAAATGTATATTCCCAGACATCTCTCAAACAATTTCTGTCTCAAGGGTTGTATGGCATTTTCTTTTTGACTTGTATTTTCTTTTCTTCATGTTTATGTCTGAAATTCAAACAGAGGTTTATGACAACCTCTATGGGTAACTTCTATTTCTAATAGAGACAACTCCCAATTTGCAGGGCTTTCTTTTCTTCAGTATAGGAATATCCATAAAAATATGAAACGACAGATTTTAAGACTATTTTTGAAGGTGACTGATTTTTCTGCTCTACATATTCAAACAAAATAGTGAAATACTGTGGTAGTTTTACACATTGGCATAAAATTAATACACCTTCCATTTGCCCACAGTAGGAATTTAGAAGCTGTAAAATGAACTTCCATATGTGCCAAAAGCCACTGCCAAGCATCTGTGCCAGTCTGATGAGTACATAAGATTACTTTGAGACAGTTGTACACTGAAACATATTCACTAACTCTGGAGACAGACTTTTTGTGGACCTCTGTTTCAAACAAACAAAAAAAGGACAGAAAAATGAGTTTTCCCTCAAGGGGACACATCCAAGAAAGGAAAACAGCATTTGCTAGTACTGGCTGATCTTAAATCAGCCCAGGAATTTAAAACATGCCAAGTAATGCTGGCCAACTTGATTTTTAAACTCATAAGCCTTGAAAAATGACAAAAAGAAAATTTAATCTGCATATTGGTAACCTTTAGGTTAAATCAATTAATCTGGACTGAATCTTTGCAATTTGCTAGGGGGTATCACATGCCTCTGCCTATTTGTAAGAGCTTGCTTTTTTCATTCTTAAAGATGTGCCACAAATTATTATTTGAGCTTTTTGGATTTTGCTGTCCCAAGCCTCAGTTAGCATGGCTGCTCCTACACTTTGCTACTGACTTTATTACTACATGTTTCAACTGCTCCCAAAGTTTTCACAATTTTTAAAGCTTACCCACAATATATAATAAGACAAAAATGCAGAGATCCTCAAATTAGCATTAACCCAAGCTATTATTTCTGCAAGGTACTGTTCTCTAGTCAAGAGTCTGCACAGTTAAGAAGCAGAGCTTGTTAGAGTAGACCCAGAACTCACCTAAGGCAGGATGTTTTGGGACTTGAGCTAGATCAGGCCATGCCAGATCAAAAACTAAAAGGATACCAAGCACCAATGAGTCACAGTAGCTGTCAATAAATTCTAAACATACTCATGAGCATTATTTACCTTCTTGTTGCCTTTGTTCACATCAGTAATGCCTGTTGAGTGTCATGAAGAATTGCTTGGGATGCAAGCTGCCTTCCCAGGGCAACTAATCCTCATCCAGGAACCAGAAATCTGTGCTTCTCTTTTCTGATGTGGTTTGGTTTGTTGTTTTCATGTTTTATGTATCTATTCATGCACAGGTAAGTGTACTAAACCCTAATTTAACAACCTCAGGAATTAAAGTAAACCATCTGTGGGAATGATAAGTAGCTAGAAAAGAAATTGCTAAGTATCAACATTTCTTTTACACATTTGGCCCCTAAGCTTATTAATATGCACAGTAACGCTGGTGATGCAACAACCTGCTTTTTTCCTTGTTTGTTACAAGACTTTATTTTCAAAAATATTTGTAAACACTTATTCAGTCATTTGTAAACACTGACAAAACGGAAGCCGTCTGCTCTGAAGGACAGAGCAGGAAGATATATTCAGTGGTTGCAGTTGCAGCAAACACCTCAGCAACAACAAAAAAAGGAAACAGAAGGAGTATCCAGCAATTTAATTGAAGTCTTGCAACAGAAAGAAAAATAATTTTTCTCCCTTCAGAAATTCATAATGAGGTATTTTCTGCAAACCTCCCCACCCACAGCAAAGCTTTTTGCATCTGGAAAAACTGAAATCTTGTTAACCTGTGCTAAACATTGCCTGTTTCAATAGGAGGGAGGGCTTCTAAAGGCACAAATGCCATCTCTACAAAGCTCTCTCCCCTGGCTGCTAAGGTCCCCAGGTTAATACATATAAATAGTGCTTTTGATTTATGATATAGGCAGCTGTAACAGATGAATGGCTTTAATTTACCAAGCCAGAAAAATCAGCATTTAAAAAAAAAATTCTTTCCTTGCCACTGCAACTGAGAAGGCTTAGCAGGCTTATGTGAGCTCTATAGCAGATCCGTGACACAGAGGACCTGTGGCTGGCCACACCAAAAATGATGGCTGGTTTCTGTGTATGTTAATAAAGGTGTCACACATCACTCACTAAGGGAATCAGAGAACACAATAAATAAATCCTTGATAGTATTTTAAATATCTGTTATGTTTGAAATGTCAAGCAGAGACATTTGACTCAAAATTCAGCCTTTCTTATCTCTAATTAGTCTCACCAAAATCCCACATGGGAGATGAAAGCTGAAGAGATGTTCTTCAGTTCTTATAGCTTTTACCAGCTGTTTTTTGGAAAATACTAGGCATTCTTAAATCCATTGAACTAAACTAGAATTCTCTCGATTGCCAGGATAAGGGTCATATATGAAATACTGCCTATGACAGCCTTAAAATCTGACAGCATTACAAAGCAAAGGCACCAGATGGATAACCCCTGGCTATATCCAGCCTCAAAGGAAAATTCTCCCGACCACTGGCCTGTTTCCACTCCCCATACTCTGAAAGGTAATCAGCTGTAGTGAGGAAATCATCTGTATCCTGCTTCCTTTTCCCATTGGTGACACTCATTACCTGTAACCACACCTTAAATTTGCTATAGGTTGTGTCACCTGAGACATGTGAGTTCATATTCCTAAGCAGCTTTAAACAGACACATCTGCAACTGACCCTTCTTGCGTTAGTCATCTTTTGTTTGAAAATGTAGTGCTTTGTCAACTCAACATGGTTTGGGGTTTTTTCTGTTGTTACCTTCAGATGTCTGTTCTCCCCCTATGTCATCTGGAGTTTAGAAGTTGTAATAACCAACAGACCCAAGGGTGTCCAGTTTGTTACTCCTACAGTTTCTCAGTCACCAGAGGAACAAAATATCAAAGTCCTCATTTTGTAAAGCTACAAGCAAGAGCAAACAGTCCAGTATTCTTTTACTGGTGGTGATACAGTTGAGTTGTGATTCCTGAGGTATCCTCAGCAATACTATTTTATAAGAAATAGTATGTTTAACTAGGAAGCACTTGATTCTTCTCAAATGATAGGAGGCCTAGGATGTCTTTGGTGCTTTTCTTCTTTTGTTTCCATCAAGAAAGAGAACAGTAACAAAAGTTTGGCATCTCAACCTTGCCAGTTCTTATTAAGTTCATTAATTTCATTTACTAAACTCTCTATGGATGTTTAGTTTATTGTCATATCTCAGTCCCAAGCTAATTAGAATCACAAATTGAAAGATGGAGCTATCAGAGAGCACAGCTTCCAGTCAAAAGATTTGGTTTTAATTTTTTTTGGCAGAGATCACAAGATGGTGCTATTAAATATGGTCGTGAAGATCAATTCTCATCTCCCTTTAAACTTTCAAATTCTTCTTTATTGTGAAAGAGATACTATGATAAAGTAGTGTGCATTTGAGATTTTTCTCAGATTTTTTTCTCAAATGGTATTTGTAATCATTACCTCAGTTCCAGGTCTGAGATACAGTTTCTTTCCAAATTTCTTTAAAATTTTCTTTAAAAGTTTTTTAGTCTGCCAGAGTCATTT
The DNA here is from genome assembly GCA_008033365.1 of Pseudorectes ferrugineus. Taxonomy (NCBI): domain Eukaryota; kingdom Metazoa; phylum Chordata; class Aves; order Passeriformes; genus Pseudorectes; species Pseudorectes ferrugineus. Next base: position 23,109 of record QWTY01028919.1, read on the forward strand.
GACAATGAAGCAGATACTTAAGGGTGCTGGAGCATAATCCTGTACAACTTTAATTTGGGTCATTCCAGTTCAAAATTTGTGAATGAAAAGGTCAATTTATTGCATATTTTTGTAATCCTTGCAAGTGACCAATAATCTAAAATTAAAAAAAATGAATCCCCACTGCAGAAGGAAATAGATCTGCTCTATAATCTTCATAGTGAATCTGGGTTTCATTTTACTACACTGGTTTAATAGCTTATTACAGCAATCCAGCTGGTGTTCCAGGAATAGATCACTTCACTGCTATGAGTGGGGTTTTTTTTGTTCTCACATTTATCAAATATTCTGGCCAGCTGGCAGTCTTTGCATACTTGGCTCTATACTACACGAGTCCCAGTGAGTGCAAATAATCTATAAAACCTTGATGTGGGGGATTAGATGGGTTCTAAGAGGACATCTGTGAAAACATGGGTGAAAACCTTGGAGACTTATGCAGACACTTACCAATGGTGTGTCTGCTGCTTTTCCACATGGCTGTGAATTATGTAACGACACAGAAAAATGCACTTGCCTTTGGAGAGACAGAGAAAATAAATTGAAAACACATAATTAAACTGCATAGGAATATGATTTTCCAACATGCAGGATACTATCCGAAACCTGCCTAAGAAAACCAAACGAAATACATTTTTTTTCCCCTATTTTTAGCTTTTCAGTCAGGAACAGAGTTGGGAATATTCTTGTCAGAGGTTTGACTGGTATTTAGACATTCTGCTCTGCCAGCCCAGTAAATATCATCAATCTCTAAGGAATGTGATAAACATGAGAAGTTTTGCTGAACTGAATATAAAGCATTTTACCAGGAGCTATAGTAAAACAAACAAACAAACACCAAATACAAAAAACCCCACAGGCTGGGCTACTAAAATAACTACTGAAAAGAATACATTTTTTTGGCTTTCTCATGACTTTTCATTCTTATTTAGAACACTGAGAGGTGAGGATTTTCTACTAAGTGAAAAAAATGATAAATGTATTACTCTCACAGTCTGAAGAAATGCTGTGAAGGCCTAAACCACATAGTCCACCACAGGAGTGGTGCACCTAAGTGAGATTTTGACTGAAAAGAAAATAGAAATACACTAAGGAGCATCACATTGGGACCAGTCAGAGGTCTAGCAAACTTCCACATAAGACTCAGGTGCTGTTGCATAAAGGAGAAATAAAAGCTTGAAAGGGAGGAATTTGGTTCACAACTGAGATTCTGAATTTAAAGAGTTTATGTGTGGGTGTCTAAGTTCACAGCATAGTCTGTAGGTGCCAGGCAACAGAGCTGGAAAACAGTCCCACTGACAATATCCACCAACAGCAGGACTCAGCTCTCCCAACAGAGCTGCCGAGCATTCCTCTCTGCACCCTGAGGAATTCTGCCTGACCTCGCACTCTCAACCAGAAGGGTCTGAAGCACCCTCAGCTCCGCTGTCACACCTGCCAGCTCTGTCTCCAGCCAAGGCAAGCAGTGTGATGCAGTACAACAGACCTATCAGTGGTTCTGATAACCCAGCACTTATTGGGGGTACAACTTTGCTGAGCTCTTCTGAGGACATGAGGGCTTCATCCATTAATGGTCAAAACTCAGTAGGAGCACTCCTCAGAGGAAGGTTCCATCTGATGGCAGCTCAAATGAAACTAGACATCTTTGTTTAAGCAGCTGAATTTCTTTCTGGATGAATGAATGGTGAATTTAATTTCTCCGCTGATTTTCATTGCCCAGAACTTTTCTTAATATAGCACCAACCTGAACACAAGTAGATCCCAAATGTGTCTTAGTTTGGAAATAAATCCCCACTCTACCCCACCAATAATGTCCAAACATAATATTAAAAAATATGCAGTGGGAACTGAACAGGTGCTGCTACTAATTGAAGCTTAGGAGCATGTGTAGCATATGGATAGGGTAATTAGCAAGTTAAAATATGCATGATAAAAGATGATGGCCAATAGAGAAGGCACGATACAGTGTATATGGCACTGATTGCACTCCCATAAAGGAGAGGCACATAGCTTGAGTTTGGTAGTTAGACTCTACTGTGTGCCCTGACAAAAGCATTATGCTTGTCCATCATAGTGACACTGCTCTGAATAAAAATAACCTGGGCTAAAAAGAGGCAGTGATGAGGTAAACTGTGCTGCTAGGGAGTGTTAAAAACATCTCATCTCTGGAAGAAATGGGTTTGGAAATAGGCTCAGTGTGGCCACCTAAGGAAGAGCTGCCTTTGGGTTGTGAAGCGTTGACTGAACTTCCTGAAGGGCCAGGGTGCTGCTGAGGAGAAAAGGGACATATCCTGAAGAAAATCACAATGGTTTTGAACATCCTGCTGGTTTGAAAGGTGCTATAAACTTTGTTTTCTGAAACAAGCCAAAGTAAAAAATGAATTAAGCTCGTGTAGTTTCTAAGACTGGGCTCACACTGCCTGATGTCAGTCAGTTCCTGTACTCACTGCCTACACAATCTAATTCAACAAAACCTCTTGAGATCACACAGGTCCAGTTTGGCTTATGCCATAGATCCCCTGACCAGAGAGAACAAACACCCAGACATCCAAAGAGATGCTGCCTTTCTGAATCCCTCCCCTCTTTCTTCCCTGCCAAGTTGCCGAACATTTGGTGTCCTTGCACCACAGCCATGGGTGCATCAAGGAGTCCTGTGTCCTTGCTGCCAGCCTCCCACAGATTTGACTGTCACCCTACATAGGGCATTTAAACACTGGAATGGGCTGCCCAAGGAGGAGGTGGAGTCACCCTCCCTGGAAGTGTTCAAGAAATTACTGGATGTGGCACCTAGTGCCATGGTCTGGTTGACAAGGTGGTGCTTGGTCAAAGGTTGGACTCAGTGATCTCAGAGGTCCTTTCCAACCTAAATGGTTCTGTGGTTCTGTGATTTCCCACAGTGTTGGTGAATTTCAGCACAGTCTGCAGGTGTCCACAGAGCAGGAGCTTCCTTGCAGGCAGCCAGGAGCATTTGGAGCTCAGTAATCCACGATAGATCTTACAGGACAGGCTGGCAGGGAGACAGAGGTATCTTTTTTCCCTGTGAGCTGGGCTATCTCTTGAGCAGCAAGATGTATTGATATTTATCTCAGAATAAAAATATGGTATCATTAATGGATGAGTAATAATCTTAACTTTCAGCTTTACTGAAGTGCTTGTATCACACTGGGGTATAACAGATACCTCGCAGGGGGATTTTTCAGTGTCGGGTACTATCCACTCTATGAGTTGTACTGTTTAATAAATCCAAAGCAGTTATGAATATGTTTTTTAATTTCTTTTCTCTCTTCCTTCACAGTGGAAGAGAGTAAATGCACACAAAAAATTATAAAATCTGACCTTCTTAAAAACCTAAACCAAAATTAAATCACAGAACGTAATTTTAAAATCGAGTTAAAGGGGAAGATAAATGTTAAGCTAATATAGAAAAGACTAGGAATATCTTTAGAAAATAAATGATTTCTGTTGTCTTTTTAGGGCTTTCTTTTTGCCCTGTTTTTCTTTTAAGTATGAATGTCCCAAATTTATGCCATGTTATGTTATGTTACATTTCTCCCCGGTCTCCAAAATAAAGGATAGTCTATGTTATGTTGGGCGGTTGGTTTTTCTTATTTAAAGGAATCTGGGAAAGCTATTTTCAAAACCTGCTCCATTTTGATAGGCAATGTAATTTAGAGAGCATTACCAGGAAACTTAAGAAACTTAACATTTTAGAAGCATCCTTGCCACTGATAATATAAACTCATACCACATGCATCTTGTCCAGTAATTCTTTAGAGTCATGTTCAGCTACATATTTTCCAACTGCAAAAGTAAATATTTGCCAGAAAAAAAAAGAAAGGAAATGTTTTAGCCCACTGACAGCCTAACCCTAACGCACCAATGTTCAGCTGACATCTTTTTGAACACGTCTTTCTGGTTTTCCTTGCTTCTTGCTGTTCAGTTCAATTTATGGAGAGGAAGTAAAAAAGAAAAAAAAGAAAAATAAACATTAAACCAAAAATTAAATATTGATGCAGGTGAAAACTTGCTTTAGCTATGTCTGTGAAGAAAGAAGCAAGATTTTCTACCAGACAAAGGACAGGTCAATGCTGGGAAACAGCACAGGCTGCTCAGTTGAACTATTCGTTGAAATAATTACATCTGAGGGAATTACATTTATCTATGAAGAACATGATAATCTCTGAATAAAACGTAAATTCCTTAAAACAGAGGATAGGTACTTTCAGCATACAAGAGGGTGATACATGAAAAGCAAAGAGAAACCAGCATGTCTTTATAATTCTTCCTGTTTGTAGTTATTAGGCACACTTATTAGGCATATTTATTTTACTTTCATTTTTCCATAAGGTAACATCATCCTGCAAAACTAACTCAGATTAAATAGCACAAAAAAGAGCAGGGAGCAAGGTTGTGGCAGTTACATGGTCTCCAAGAGAAGCCTTTGGAAGTGTCACTGTCCCTAGAGCTCTGGGCTCTGTGGTTTTCTGAACCCTAACCCTAGGCGTAACCCTAAGCCTAGGCTTAACCCTAGGCGGAGCCTGAAATAAGGCATGAGGCTGAGGCGAGTCCCAGGCAGAAAGAAGAGCAGGGAGCAAGGTTGTGGCAGTTCCACGCTCCCCAAGGGATGCCTTTGGCAGTGTCAGTGTCCCTGGAGCTCTGGGCTTTGTGGTTTTCTGAACCCTAACCCTAGGCGTAACCCTAACCCTAACCCTAGGCAGAGCCTAAAATAGAGCACTGGGCTGATGTGAGGGCCAAGCAGAAAAAACAGCAGGTAGCAAGGTTACGCCAGTGCAGTGCTCCCCAAGGGATGCCTTTGGCAGTATCAGTGTCCCCCGAGCTCTGGGCTCTGCGGTTTTCT
>QWTY01028925.1:0-10807 GCA_008033365.1 Pseudorectes ferrugineus
GGGGCAGAATCCCCTCCCTCTCCCTGCTGCCCACGCTGCTCTGGATGCAGCCCAGGACACACTTGGCTCTCTGGGCTGGGAGTGCCCATGGCTGGGTCATGTCCAGCCTCTCACCCACCAGCACCCCCAAGTGCTTCTAGGCAGGGCTACTGTCGATCTGTTCCTCCCCAGCCTCTATTGATAATGGGGGTTGCCCTGAATCAGGTGTAGCACCTTGCACTTGGTCATGTTTAACCTCATAATATCCCCATTGGGCAACTTCTCCAACTTGTCCATTATGTTATTGAAAAGATGTTTCTATGTTTCTATTAGTTGGAAGAAGGTAGATAATGTAGATGAGCGAGAGAGTGAATGAATTCTGCTCTGACAAGAATTTTAAATGCACAATCTACACCAGAAGCATGAAAAAAGATCCTGCATTAGATTTTAAACCTTAAGCATGGAGAAGATATAGAGATATGGAAGGTAATGAAACAAAATAGAAATGAAACTCCACCCTATTTTCTATACAGCATTTCATCTCAGATTAAAAAAAGCACATGAGATGTGAAAATGCAGCTAAAATTGCAATAGCTAGTAATTACTTAAGAAATTATGATAAATTAATGTAACTATGTGGATTTTATTTTATAAAGCTTTTGGTTTAATCTTTAAACTACTGTATCATACTGTAGATGGGGAGCAAAAGGCCTGTTGAAATTAAAGGAAGATGAAAAGAGAGTAAACTAGAAAAGGAAAAGGATTAAAAATTCATCTCCATTCTTTGTAACACTAAGTGCCAGCCTTTGTGCCTTAATGTACAAAGATCTCACCTAGTTTACTTACACAGTTTATAGTGATCTTCTGTTCCCTGTCTTTGTTATTTGTATGTCTGCTCATATTAACCAGATCAGCCAATACATCTTTCTAGAAGCTCTGTCTCAGATCTCCCATTGCTTTTTCATATGATAGGTTTTACAGGTTAATATTCCACACATTTATTGATACATATACAGTATGCACTCCTTCAAAATAGTAAACTGAGTTTCTTAATGTGCTTTCTGATTTTATAACCATATAGCTATTACAGTGATTTTTCAAATTCTCTAAACTAGTCCATATCTTCATGTCAATCAGAATTTAGATGAAGATGTTGAAAAGCACTTTGCATTTATACAGATGTATTTATATGGACCCCTACACCAAATGTGTCTGGTGTCCACACATTCTGTTAACATCATGTATTGCTGAATTCTGATAAGAATTATCATATCTATGTTTCTGTTGCTACATCTAAAATTAATTACTTAAATTTAAAGCAATTATGTTGGTGATACCCAGATCCCTCAAAACTCAGGAAAGCTGCTCACATAATGGTCTAAGTGAGGTAACAAGGCTGAGAATAATGATGAAAATCAGGGCCTTATAGGTTTTCTTCCATCTTCCCTGCCTTTCCTATTTTAGAGCATTTAAAGAGTTAAAATACTAAGTATAAAACAAGGTAATCAGCAGGAGAGACAAACAGGAGAGCAGGGGATTGTTAAGACCATTATCAATCCTCACAGTAAGAGTTAGACTGGGTACAGGGCAGAGGGCAGACTATGTCAGCTGAACTTTAGATCAGTTCAAGCCACCCGAGCTACAATCAGAGCCTGCTGCTTCTCGTGGCTCTTCTGAAGCCTGACACAATTGGTGCATATTTGATTCTATGATTATTTTCAAGAAGTTATGCAAACTTTTCTAGATTTGAGGTTCTTTATTTTGAAAAAGCAGTAGAATGTTTGTTTTCAGTTTAGCAACCTTGCTGTTTTGTAGAATGTGTCTTTCTGTCCTGTTCATGTTTATCTAGTTTGTTGTTACAGTGATCTGAAAAGGCAATCTGAATAGATATGGGGTCAGGAAGTCTTGAGCCCTGCCATATGATAGTGATAGAAATTAGATGACCTTATTATGGCTTAATGTGTGTTTTCTTCAAAGCTAGTTTTAAAACCTACTTCAGGTGAGCTTTTAGACACCTCAAGAACAGAACTAGAGTGAGTTGTAGGTGTGACTTCTGTCTGTGATGAAATGTAGGTCAGAAAGGGTGTGGATTATTAAATGTGCTTTAAACTTTAAGGAATGGTTGTCCTTTTGTATAATTAGTGCATTGACTGCCTTGAAAGTTGCTATGACAGGTTTTAAGGGCTTTTCTGAGGCACCAGAGAGTTGTCAGTTTTATTAAGTAAAGAGACTTGTAACATAATCATAACTGATTTTTTCTAGAGATTTGGAAGTTCTTCCTTTAGATGCAGCGTTACAGCCTGTTCAGAGAGACTTTCCTTATGAGATAGATCCACCCAGAATTAAAACACTTCTGCCAACAAACTGGCTCCATCTCATTTTACATCACAAGGATGATCTCTTTTTTGTATAAAAGTATTAAGGGCACATATTGATGTATGTATTTTACCCAGAAACACTCTACTGAGTAAGTAACCAATATGTCTTTCATTATCAGCTGTTCAGTCCCTCAACAAAGGACTCTCCACTGGGCTGATCATCAGAATGTGAGAAGCAGGTTGTTACAAAAGCCTTATTTTAGGCTGGGAGTTTATGGACTGTGTGGTGAATTTGACTCATTCATGACATTGACTTCCAGTTTTTGGTCATTTCTTCAGGCATATATATAGAGATGAGTTTCCTTGTTCATCCTAGAGCTCAAAAAGCTTGAAAGTTTGTCCACACTTCCTAGAGTTTACTACAAAAAGAGGTACATATAAAGCAGTCTTTCCTGTAGGCTTGTGAGATTACCTCTGGTTTTATAAGGTATATTTCTGCTTCTGGAGTTTTAATTATTCACTGTTCAACTCTGGGATTTCTAGCACCTCAGTATACTGTATAACTTTAGCCTGACACTCAAGCACCATCCTTTTCATGACTAATTTGATCCTGGTCTCCTAAATTTTTTTGGGATGTTGCTTAGACATAAAGTATGAGATTCCTGTTTTAAGTCCACTTTTAAACTAAACTTTTCATATATCCATTAAAATCTTAAATGGTTAAATAGTGGCTGTAATCACTAACCTTCTAGTCATAGGATTGTTACAGCTTGGTGACCATTTTTTATTACAGGGAAGTTTTATTCTAAGTGTGGGTTGTTGTTAATAAAAACAGATGAATAAATATTTTGGCATAATCTGAATCAGTATGTTTAGTTTAAAATGTATCATGAAGTTGTTCATATAGGTATATTTTTTGTTAGCAACTAACAAAACTATTCTTGAAAATATGATTTAATGTTTATCTATTATAAGTTAACCAAACCCCAAATAAATGGCACATAAATAAATAAGCAAGACATAACCATACAATTTATCAGAACAATGAACAATTAATCATGTAATTGAACACAAAAATGGATGTGCATTTAAATGTAGAAAACTTTGTTTCAGTATTGTCCCTTTGCCCCATTTATTTTGCCATAAAATGGAATTTAGAATTACTTTAGATTTGCCTTCAAGAAATTTTTTCTTGGAGGAAATCACCAGTGCTGAGGTAGCTTCCTTCCGCCTGTTTTATAAATTGTGGTATTATAAAAATAGGTTGGCATAGGGAGTGATAAGGACTCAGTGTCTCTTTCTTTATGTAGAGCTTCCTTTTGTGATATTAGGCTATATTAAGCCTAGAAACCAGGGGAGCTGTGACCCATCAGGCACCTGATGATTAAGCATAGCGGAGAAGCAAGTCTGGAGCTTGCTAAGGAAATGCCAGGCAGCAGGGCAGAAGACATTGCTCTGTGTTAAATCACAGATAAAGATGGGAATGATTCCAATGCCCTTTGTCTATAGGTATGCAGGCAACCCTGTAATTGAAAAGGTGTCTGTAAGCTTCACCTAAGCCCTTCATATTACAATCTGATTTTCAGGAAACTTAGTCCCTGCAGGAGATACCAATGACTTTTGCTGTTGAGTTTATGTTTTATAGTATGTTGAAAAGGCAAACAAATGCTTTTTGTACAGTCTACATTTTTAAACATTAAACCAAAAGCTAAATGTGTTGGGATACTTTGTTGTTGCTTGTTGTCTGTAATACTCAGCTCTTTAGTAAATGTTTTTCAGTAATCACATACAGTGGTGTGATCTGCGGCTGATTTCCCTGTGAAGGACAGCTTTCCCCATGTTGCTTAGATGTAGAATGACCCTTCAACTTGGGTGCAGAAAAACGAATGGTATCCTTGAATTTCTGAGATACCCCTGTGGAAATTTGATTAAACAAATTTCTTAAAGGCCTGGGAATGAGAAGAATATAAAATCCTGAAGGTTTGCAGTCTCTGTAGTTCCAAAAATAAAAAAAAAAAGTAGCAAAAGTGGAGACTTGTAATGGAAACCTGACCCAAATGTTACTGACTTTCTGAATATCAATAGTGCTTAAGAGTATTTTGAACTTTCTCTATATGTATTGATAAAAAAGATACATAGTATCCCTGGTAGGTTCTGTTAATGTTGAGTTAGCCAGTTTTGTAAATTTCCTTCAAGTGTTTTTGTTCGTATCAACTAAACAAATCTCACACATACAGCAGTACGGTCTGTGAAAATTATCACAGAATATGTCAGCAGAGATTGTTCTGGTTCGGAAGGATCCAAGGTGCCGTGCAGATGGACAAGGCTGTCCGATTTCTAAACAGTTAATTTGTCCCTCCTGGGCGCTGGCCGCGCTCCCGCCGCCCAGCGCTCCCGGTCCCTGGGCGCGGCCGCAGTCTCTGATAAGTACCTGTGTGCACCTCTCAGCAGGAGCTGTGCACAGCAAGGACAGTGGTAATATGAAACCAGTCTCGTTGGTTTTTCTTCATGGCCCTGGAGGCTGAAATCTGCATTCCAGATGAAACCTCCAGCAAATCGGAAGAGAGTCTCTTTTTTCCTACTTTCCTCGGCTTCAAGGGCGCTCACCCGAGTTGGCTCTGCCCGGCCGGGCACTGGGGGCTCTGCAAGGGCTTCAGGAGGGAGCACAGGAAACTTCAGAGTCGGTTAGCTCGGGTTTCCATTTGACATTTTTTGGTGATTATGGATTTACAAAAGAAGTTCTTCATCCGAGTGGAAAGACTATGCAAAGGAATCCGTCAGAAATTTTCTGCTGAAAACCACCCAGCGCTGGCGCACCGGGACAAGGAAGTAGGGAGCAGCCGCGGCGCGCTCGGCCCGGCGGGGCGGCTGCTGTAGCTGCCGGGCGCTGCGGGCTCGGCGCGCCGGGAGCCGGGGGCGCGCAGCCCGTCGGGGCGCGGAGCCCCGGGGGGGAGCATTGGCCGAGGCTCCAGCCGAGGTTAGTGCTGTGACAAACCGCTCTTGTGCGAGGGAACAAGTTCCAGACGCTGCCGAGAACTTTTTTTTACGGTGGGTCGTTTTGCTGCTGCCTCGGCGGGGCGGGGAGCCCCGACGGCCGGGGCGGAAGGAGCGGCGGCGCGGCCCGGCCGGGAGCGCGGGAGGCCGGCGGCCTGCGCGGGCCGGGCCGGGCCGGGCCGCCTGTTGCTGCGCCGGCAGCCAGCCCCGCCGGCAGCCTGAATGCACGCAGTGAGTGTTGGCTCTGCACTCAGCAGCGCTGCTGGAAGCGAGCCTATTCTCTACTTCACGCAACATGGAAGAACATAATGGGATGCCTGACTGTAGTGAGCTTTTAGACCTGGAGAACACAGCAGAAAGCAACCATGACCCTCTCACTACATTTTCTGTGAAATCACTGTTTGGATTTACAACCAAGTTTGAATCTACAGCTCCCGAAGAAGAAACCGTGCTAAAAGCATTTCAGTCTTTGCACAGCAATATAAATACTCATGCTAACACCTGGCATGAGAGGAATGATAATGGTTGTAATGAGGGCTCAGAAAATCAGCACAGCGTGAATAGTACCAGTGGCCAAGCTGACCCAATGTCTGGCAGGCAAGCAGGCCTGGAGCTGGAGTTAGCTGACCAAAACGAATTACTTCTTCAGCATTTGAGGTTTGTTCAGACTTCTTTGTCTGAATTGGACAATGATGACAAGGATGCTATTCTTGTACAAGGTACTTTGGTTCATACAACAAGTGACACAGAATCAGACACGGAGAATAAGGATCTAGACACCGATGAGAACAGTGCAAGCAAATATGGGCTAAAAAATGCTGCTTTGTCTGCTGAGGCCTTGGACAATAGCAATCAAAATAAGGAAGAGTCAGAATCAGAAGGGCACAGCAACAGTGATGACACTGTGGATACAGATGACATTGAGTTACACCCACCCTTCTCTAAGCAGCTCCCAAAAGAGCTGGACGGTATTCTAGAGTATGACTCCAATGGAAAAGACAGAATGTTAATGGATGAGCAATTCACTCGTTTTCTTGCTACAGGGGAATGCCCTCAAGAACTTTCAGATGAAGAACAAAGACCTTCAGTTGATAATATATCACTCCAAAAAACAGCACTGGCTGAAAAGACTTTCCAGCTGCCTGCTTTCTTCAGTGGACTACGTGTGAGGAAAAAGGGACTAACCACAGAAGATGGGGAAACTGTTACAGAAATTAAACCAAGGGAGAATGATTTAGCTCTGCTTAAATTACGACAGCCTGTTAAGAAATCCAGTATTGCATCAGGTTTGACCATTAAAAAAAAGTCATCTGAACCTAAAGCAAATCCTACTTTCCTAGAACAACTCTCGCACTTGTTAAACATAGACGTCTCCAAGAATGAAGACAGAACTGAGGACTCTGGTGAGGGATCTGGGGAGACCGAGGACAGTGATGAAGCTCAAGAGAACAAAGCCTCCAGCAAAAGAGAACCACGATTTCCCTCTGAGGAGATAAAATCAAGCCCTGCTGAATCTGCACTGGATGCCTTTAAAGCTTTATTCACGCGGCCTCCCAAGAAAGAAACAACTGCAGATACTTCAGAGCTGGAAGCCCTGAAACGCAAAATGAGAAATGAAAAAGAGTCCTTGAAAGCTGTATTTGAAAGGTCAAAATCAAAACCTGGGGATGGAGCATCAGACAAATCTGTAGGTTGAATTACTTTTTCTTCCTAAGATCTGGAAGTAGAAGGATAAAAAAATAATGTCTTGTTTAAATATTATTGGTGGGGACTTAAGATCAAAGTATCAGAATTGCTCTCTTCTTTTGGCAATCTCAAATTTTGGATTTCCAGCCGAGGAAATCTTGGGGCTCATTTGTCAAAATTTTTGATCATCTGCAGTTGAAGCAGAATTCGGCCACAACTGATGGTGACAGTAAAAGCCTCTTAAAAATGAGAACTTAAAAATCAGTTTCTGATTTTAAAGGATCTCTACAGAACAGTTCTCCATATGTTAATTACGGCTTTAAATCAGTTTGATGCTGCAGATATTTACTGTCATATTATTTAATAGTTTCTCAATATCACTCTGTTTTCTTTCATTGAGGAATTTATTTTAAAAAGTAATATTTCATTTTACCTGCAGGAATAATTTTATGATAAGAGTTCATAAAAGAAGTTGTGGGTGATTTTCAGCTCGGTTTGTTCAAGACATAGAACATGAAGTAATTTTTTTTTCTTGTTTACATGCATGTAACTGGCTTTTCCAATATTGATAAGCGTTTAAACTTATCCAGGTGTAACTTAGTGATTTCAGTTAGACAACTCAAGTTTTTGATTAATATAAGTGTTTGCAACATTAATGCTCTTAGGCATATGGAGATGTAGGTAGTATATTTTTAAGGAAAAAAAATCAATGCAAAGTTCTCATACAATTATAAATGACTTTGAATGTGATTTGAACTCTTTAATTACATGAGTAACCTTTGGGTTGGCATTCCCCCAACTCAAAATTCTTACAGCACATCTTTGGCAGATGTAATCAGCCCAGGAGACTATTGTTGGCTGAAGGGGGAATTACCTGAATGATTAAATTTTCAGCATTGGACCTTAAACCTCAAGCTACTTAAGTTAATTTTCTGTGTTGGTTATACTCTCTTTAAAATTTTTATTCTTACATAATATAAAAAAAACACGTAAAAAATCTTGGCCAACACTTGGGTAGACTGATAATACCAGTTTGTAGTAAATTACCTCTGGGGACGAGAAAACAGGTATTCATTGGCTGTGGCATGTACAGCAATTGCAGTCTGTGTGTGCCCTTCCCATTCCTGGCGTGCTCCTTCCTGCTTACACCAGTCTCTGTGCTGGCGTCAGCGTTCGTGTGGCTCACAGCAAACCTATTTGGGAAGCTGTCATCACACACAGGGAGGGAGGAGGCACAGGAGTCAGCAGGAGTGGCTTTTATAAAGCCTGCTTGATGTCCGGTCTAGTGCAAATCTGTATTTTCTTAGGGCAAAGCCAGAGTCCGAGGGTCTAGCCTTTCCTTTCCCTTGCTCCTGTGGGCCATTTATGGGGCCGTTTCCATATGGGGTTTCACTGTTGTTGCACTTGTGTCTATACAATTACTTGTAGTAACATGTTGTAAATCAGATTACAGAAATATTGGAGATCTAAAAAAACACAAAAAAAACCCTTCTAAAAGAATGCTTGTTTAGTGGGTCATTCCCCCTCCACCCTTTCCCCATTTAAAGAGTTATGTTAGCATTCCAGTTGACAGTGCAGTCCCATTAACAGCTGCAGCATTACTTTGATGTGGCAGTATTACCTGGTATGTGGACTGAGCAATCTGCGGGGGGTGGGGCAGGAATTTCATAAACTAGCTCTGCTTCCAGAAAATTATATTGTCAAATGATGTCTTAGGTGAATTGCTCTAATGTTTACTTGTAAGAGGAGCACAGGTGGGTCTTTTCACTCTGCAATAAAGATACAGGAAAAAACCCGAACATTCGTGACCACCTCTGTGGTTCACCAAAGGATAGACAGCTCTCCACAGTGATGTGAACAGTTTCAACAAATCCTTGCATGTCACATGCATGATGCTGCTTTCCTCCTCAAAAATATTTTTCTACACTGATTTATTTGTGTCCCTTCCAACCAACTGAGCACTGTTTCAATCAGTAGAATGAGACAGATAATCTTTCTGGAGCACATGTGTAGAGCTGAGCATGGCAGCTGCTGTTTGGAATCAATTGATACTGCAGACTTTAATTTTTTCTTGCGTAATTTTAACAGCCTGACCTGAGTCCCTCAGAGCAAGATGACAAGACTCCAGGGAGACTCCAGACTGTCTGGCCGCCACCAAAAGCAAAGCATGAAGAAGTAAAAGTAGGATTGAAGTACACAGAAGCAGGTAAAACAAAGAGGTGAAGCATTTGCAGAAATTAGTTTCTGACATTTTTAATCTTGTTTAATACAGAGATGGTGATAAGTCACAGTATTTTCTTATCTGAAAAAACAGACCTTATGTTTTGTGTGTGTGGTTTACTGCTACTTGTTAATTCAGCATCTGATTTTTAAATGTGAATGGCTAAATATGTGTTGAAAACTGCAAATTTGCCTGTCCAAATTTGTGAGGAAAGGAGTGGGTTTTTCTGGTAAATTAGGTTGTCCATTTCTAGTGGGATATTGTCCAAATGAGTGACAGATTAGTGAATACATGGAAACACGACTGCCTTTTCGGATGCCTTGGTGCAGGGGGCAGCTCCCTGCTGAACTCTGGTCTGGCTGCAGATTTTCTTCAGGTACTATCCAGAATGTAAACAATACCATTATTGCAACATGTTTATGAACAGAGGTGTGCTCATATCCAGTCAGGTCACTTCTATAGCTACCCGCATATATTGTCCTATGCAAGTGTATGAAAGGATGTGTCCAAAGTGCAATGCTAATTATCAGATAAGCTTTCCACATAAAAAATATTTCTTGGGTTTTTTTGTTATTTAGATATTTACATAACATACTTACAAGGGAGAAAGTGATTATTTTAGCCACCACAACTCTGGTTCAAATTTATATTCTTGAATATAAATCAGTAAGTCCTTGATATTTAGAAATTAACCGTAAACTGAGGAATAGTCTGAAATATTAAAGTGAAAGACAATAAACCATCTCTTCTTCAGGTATCTGGAGATTTTAGAAAATACCACCTAGAAAGTATTAAGTGGAACTAAAAAAAAAGCTTTCATACTACTTTGCTGGGAGAAGTTGTTCAGGGTAATGCTGTATGGCTCTTCCTAATTCCAGTGGGTATCCATCTGACCTTGTATATTAGAAACAGTACTCCTATTTGTTCTATCTGCTGCTTTTTATTGTTTAGTCTTTTTCCCTCTTTTTTCAGTTTTCTCTGCTTGAATCTTTCTTTTTTTGTAAAGTGGGAATAATACTGAAAGTGTAAAAGTTGTTGGAAGATTGAGAAAACTTGGTTTTGACAGAAGCAACATGGTTCTAATATATAGAATTGAATTTAATATATAGAATTGAATTTATGGTGCATCTGATTGGTCTGAAGTGTGGGCGTCTATCACTCAGATGACCAGGACATGTATTCAGCTGTTGGCAAGTTCATGTTAGTCTTAGGTTTTTAGTATAGGCTATATGCTTGCTATATTTAATTTTACCCAAATAAATATTTTTCCTTCTAATGACTGTAATCATCTGTGACAAAACATATGCTTAAAGAAAGAAAGAAAAGAAAATTGAATTAACAAAAGCTCCAGATTCTACTGCTTGTAGAGAAATTAGGTCATGCTTTTTTTGAAATTTGAATAGGAAAGACAGACTGGCTTAGAGCCTGTGTAAATTGTTACTCTTGTTACTGTGATATTTTGGGTGGCAGTGTCATCAACATGTTGTTGGTTTGTTTGCTAAGTCAAATTTTTATAGACCAGATTCTGCAGTTCATTAGTTGCTCCAGCGTCTGGCAGAGGGATTTGAATGAAAACAAACCGCTGGTGATTCAGCTGGGATGGGATGTA
>QWTY01028926.1:0-13593 GCA_008033365.1 Pseudorectes ferrugineus
GAGGGCAGGGTTAGATGGATATTGGGAAGGAATTGTTCCCTGGGAGGGTGGGGAGGCCCTGGCACAGGGTGCCCAGAGAAGCTGTGGCTGCCCCTGGATCCCTGGAAGTGTCCAAGGCCAGGTTGGACGGGGCTTGGAGCACCCTGGGACAGTGGGAGGTGTCCCTGCCCATGGACTACATGGGAGTGAGATGATCTTTAGGGTCCCTTCCAGCCCAGACCATGCTGTGGGTCCATGATTAGCTGATGTCAGTGCTGAGGGCACTGCCTGGTGCTCTCTGTAGCTGTGCTGCCATGACTGAGCCCTGCTTGCCTTGCAGCAGTGGGCAGGGGCATCCATGAGATATGGAACACCAAAACTGTGCAGGTCATTTTCACAGGCCCCGTGGTCCTCTGGGGTAGCTGAGCCTTCCAGAAGGGAAGCGCCAGGAAAAGGAAAAGATCCTTTTGCCTACAAACACACTGCACGGACGAGAATGAATGTCAGCAGAAAAACAAAGAATGGTTGTTTTGGGGAGCATTCTGCTTCAGCAGGAAGGCTTAAAGAAGAAGGCTGGTGGATAATGGCAAGCTCATTTTCCCAGGCATTCCCCTGATCCCCGTAGCTGGGATTTGGTGGCGCACACCCATCGCTGCAGAGAGCAGCTCTGCTCGGTGCAGGTTTGAGACCACCGCGATCCTCGGCAGAGATTTTTTCAGCTTTCTGCCATTATCCCCAAATAATGGGATGTCTTTTTTCCTGAAGGACTGCCAGAGCTGTCGTTCATACACTGCTAATCTAGACATTAATAGCAAATATTTTATTTCTTAGCATAGACAGTGACAGTTTAATTGAATGCACAGCTCCATCTTCCCTGCCATGGAAATGGAGCTATTGTCATCAGGGCTTGACACTGAGCACAAATGACATGTGGGAGCATTTAATATGGGTTTGAAGTGCAGATGCTCTTACTGATGTGGTATTTTAGAGTGTCCAGCAGTGAATCTTCACCTCCTGCGTTATCAGCCCAAATTTTGGGCCATTTGAATCTAAAATTTAGCACATTCTAGGATGAAACACTTAATACCTGGTTGTCATGACACTGCACTGTCTTAGCTGTGATTATAGTATAGGTTATATATTTGATAAAAACACAATATATGAATGATATAAATATGAATGATATATTAATATATATATGAATGATATAAATAAATAAATACGAACGTATGTTCAATGTGAGTGAAGATAATAATTTGTATAAATTTAGAGGCATATCCAGTAAGAGTATGTTCTTAATGTAAATAAATAGATTCATTAATATAAATTATAGAAATATATATAATATATCTTGTATTTTAAATATATTCACATTATCAACCCAAATTAGAATTTTTCCTTCTTCTGAGCTTTTTATATAATTTGGGCAATCTAAATAAGATTGCTGATTTTCAGCATTAGATCAAGACTAATTTATCCATAAGTATTAATGTTGTTGTTATTTGGATTATTAATATTAAGCTTAACTTGCTAATTTTTAAGGTTTACCAGACAATTTCTGTCAAAGGGCACACATTTCACTTTCTCTTCTGAAGGGGGCTGGAAAGGTGACTGTGGTAACAGCAGTGTTGGTACCTGAGCCTGCGTAGCAAGAGGCAGGAAAATGACAAACAGCAAATGTTTGATCATAGATGATACTGCTGAAAGAAGGCAAAGGATTGTTGTTAAGTCATCACACTTAAAAAACCCAAAATCTCTGTCTGTAAACAGTTTTCCCTAATTTTCTGAATGAAGAGCAGTTCCACTGCCACAAGAGGAGCTGCTCCAGTTTGCCATGCAAGTATTAGCCACACTCGCCTCTTGCCATACCGGGGTCCTGGTGCTCTGTTTTAAAAGCTGCCTGTGTGTTCTCCCTTCTCTCTGTAAGGATGTCCAGCTTTGTAGAGCCTCCTGATGTCGTTAAGAAGCTGTCCTGGGTGGAAAATTACTGGCCTGATGATGCTCTGCTGGCTAAGCCCAAAGTGACCAAGTACTGCCTGATCTGCGTGAAGGACAGCTACACTGACTTCCACATAGACTCTGGGGGGGCTTCTGCCTGGTACCACGTGCTGAAGGTGAGGGAGCCTGGCTTTCAGGTGTATCTAGTACCAAACTCAGTTTTATACAAAAAGACCATCATAGGATTCTCTCCAAAATTCAGCTCTCATAGTTTTTGTCATTGTCCTGCTGTATCTGAGCCGTAACTGCTCTAAGTGGGTGCACTCCCAGCAGTGCCAGGGTCTCCTGAGTGAGGAAGCACTCGGAGCGTGGAAGTCCTCTGTGTATTTTCTCTCTATGAGGATTTTAATATTTGTTTAGTGCCTTCTGCACAGACATCACCCTAGGCCTTAAAGACACCACGTCCTGTTTTTGCAGTGTGATGGAACCTGGCACTGTAAACCTTTTGCACCATCACTCCCACAAATCTGAGCAGATGTGGTCAGCTGTGATTTAATTATTTCAGCCCTTCTGTACAAAGCTGACTAATTAATTTATTTAAATACTGCCAAAAGACACAATGCTACATGTATATTTAGACAAATATTTGTGTGTGTGTGTGTCTCTATGTGTGTGTCTGCCAGTGCAGTGTTGTTTGGTTTGGCTGCTCATTGCTAATTTTATATTTCTAATTCAGGGAGAAAAGATCTTTTATCTCATCAAACCAGCCTCTGCAAATATTTCTCTGTATGAACGCTGGCAGTCAGCAGCAAATCACAGTGAGATGTTTTTTGCAGACCAAGTAGATAAATGTTACAAATGCACCGTTAAGCAAGGCCAGACACTCTTCATCCCATCAGGTGAGCAGGCTGGGAGAGGAGGGCTTTCCTTGTCCTTTAGAGTAGCACATCCAAAATGCCAGAGGGGTGGGATTTGACAACTTTCTCTGACAAAGTATGAAGCCTAATTCTCATTACAGGTTTTATTTCACGTGCTACAAACAAAACAAAACAAACCAGAACTTTTACTTCTTTCTATTAATATTTTAGCAGCCTTTTAAACATAAAACTAGTAGGTAGAGTGTTCCACCCATGGTCTAGCTGGGTTGTAGTAACTCATGAGTTCTCTTTGTGTATCCACCATGACATTGGTGCTTTCTGACACCTGACTGACAATTTACATTGAATGAGTTTGCATTCTGACCATGACACCCCCAAGTCCTTGTCACAGACAGTAATCCCCTGTGACACTCAGGAACTACAGCTGCCTGCACGAGTGTGAACGTGCATTTGTGTTGCACATGAAGCCAAAGACCTCAATGTCACAGATTTTTATGGGTTAGTTGACAGGCTCCGGCTTTCACTGGATATTGGGGATGGTGCATTTTGTTTTTCTTGGTTCCTGGGAGGATCTCCATGAGGATAGGGAGCTAATCAGAAAATAGTGCAGGGCTTGAAGCGAACACAGTTCTGCTCCAGCCCATCTTCCTCACCTTCCTCTCACCATGGACAATATTTTCCTCCTTTGCATTGGTGTTTCCAGCCCTCCCTGTTACCTGTTGAAACTGGGGCAGGGACTTTCTGTCCCTCTCTGTGCATTTAAATGAAGCAGAGCCCCCTGAGCCTTAATCTGAGGCAGTGACAGCACCCAGGACCAGTGCTCAGGAGGCAGCAGCCAGGGGTGACACAGTAGTGACTCACCGTGTGTGAGTAGATTCGTGCACCAAATGTTTGCACACTTGAATTTTACCTTGAGTGTAAGAAGGGGAAAGTAGGTGTTTCTCTTATGACCATCTGTGGAGCAGATGGTGGAACAAACACAGAGCAATTTATAGAGAGTCACTAACTTGAGTGGATTTTTGTATGAAAATACGTGTTTGGAAAACACCTGATTCTGACACCGTGATAAAGCACATGTCAGGAGCTGCTACAGGGTTTTGTGGGGACAGGAAAGCAGCTGCCATTACGTAGCAAAACAAAGAAGGGACCAGAGGCAGCTTTGTTCAAAGTGTGTGTGGTTCTGGGGCTGGGCTGTGTGGGTACCCATGGAGTAAGGTGCTCAGTGAAGTACAGACATCATGTTGGCATTGAAGTCTGTGGTACTGGCCTTCGAGTTTTTGTCTTGAGGACTCTT
This sequence comes from Pseudorectes ferrugineus, assembly GCA_008033365.1. Lineage (NCBI taxonomy): Eukaryota > Metazoa > Chordata > Aves > Passeriformes > Pseudorectes > Pseudorectes ferrugineus. The sequence goes on from QWTY01028926.1 coordinate 4,090, forward strand.
CTCTCTCTTCTAGGTTGGATTTATGCAACTCTAACACCAGTAGACTGCCTGGCCTTTGCAGGACATTTTCTACACAGTCTAAGCGTGGAAATGCAGATGAGGTAATCTGTCTTTAAAATGTGAAGTCGTGTAGAGGCTCAGTTTTTAATAAATCAGTAATAACGAATCATTGACAGTAATGCTGGTGTAGCTCCTGGGCAGCTTTGGATGGTGCACCCACCTTTGTCCCCTCTGGCCGTGTTCCCTCGTGCTGAGCTATCCTGAGCTGCCCTCACACCTGTTGCACAATGCACGGGGGGATACCTGAGGTGCCTGGATTGGTGTGGCCACATCCTGAAGGAAGAACTATTGCAAACTGCCTGGAGTTTTACCCTGGCACCTGCCATTCACTGCTGGATAAGCCCCCCCCCGCTCAGCTGGGCTCTCTGCCCAGTGTAGGACAATACGAGCAGTTCTTTACTGACTCTGGGCAAATAATGCAATAAAACCATGGTACATCTGTACCTCAGTTTTTCACTAGTGCTGTCATGTTTTGGTTTTGGCCTGGCGCCAGCCTACGTGGCAGCAGGACAAAGAGGGGACGCACTGCAAAGTGACCCTGGGACTTCTGGGGCACACTCGTGCTTGGCGATGCTCAGGCTCCTGTGGCTTTGTCTTGCAGGGCATATGAAGTAGAAAGGCGATTGAAAATCGTCAGTCTGACCCAGTTTCCAAACTTTGAAACGGCGTGTTGGTACATGGGGAAGCATCTACTAGAGAAATTCAAAGGTAAAACTGCATTTCCTTGCCTGTCTTGATGGCTCAGCTTTGGGGTCTGAGGACGTGGCCAGCAGGAGCACTGGGAATTAAACCCAAGTTTTCTGTGAAGTTCAAACGCTTCCAAATCCGATTCCTGCAGAGCTGATCCAAACATCCATGTATAAATGTTCTTTACAGATTCAGCCTTGCTTTGCTCTTTGCCTCCGTTTCTCCTACTATGAAATGTGTCCAGAGACACCCACCAGATCCTTCTATAACGAGAAAAATATGTGTAATTAATGCACAAGGTGCTTTTTCAGAATTCAGTCAGAATCACAGAACTGCTGATGGTTCCTTTCTATTCCCAGAGCCTGGGATGGGTGTACATGGAAGTCAGCTTAGGAATGGGAGCGGGGGGAGCCAAAGCAGTGCCAGTGTAGCCAGAACTGACAGGGGCACAGGGTGGGAAGGCTCAGCTGGATCTGGGACACAGTAAAAATACTGCTTATTACCATCAGGGTGTAGCAGGGACTCATTTGTGGGGACCAACCCTCGAAGAGTTAACTTCAGCTTTCCCAGTTACAATTTTCACATTAAATGCTTTCTGTAAACAACTCTGGCTGTCAGTGGTTGAGTGACACTGGGTTTTTTCTCTGCTTAGGTTTGCATAAAGCTGGACAACAACCTCCTGCTCATCTCCTTCAAGGAGCAAAGATTCTCAATGGTGCTTTCAGGTCGTGGACTAAAAAACAGGTAGGAGAAGCAGCCTGGATTGATGTAATGTGTTTGTCAGTTGCTGGAGCAGAGAGGAAATTCTGGAACAAATAACATCTCCATTGCAAAACATCCAGTTCTGAGATGCCAAAGAGGAGCAATTGGGAGAACTGGGGGTGAGCAAAGCGATGTTGCAGTTGTGAAAATGCAATAATATCTGAAAAAAGATGATTGACTTTGTTGTTCTCTCGGGACAACTCGTTACAATAACATCCAGAAGAGGGGAAAAAATATTTATTTCTTATTTGAATGTCTAATGCAGTCAAGGTTGATTTCAATACACAGGAAAAAATATGGACGAGTCACTTCAAGAGGGTTTTTTTCTATTTTTGAAGAAAACATGCACAGAAACAGCAGTTTGGCTTTGTTGTGTTTTAGGCTTTAGCAGAGCATGAAGATGAACTACCAGAAAACTTCAAACCAGCACAACTTATCAAGGACCTTGCCAAAGAAATAAGATTAAGTGAGGTTTGTGCTGTTTTTGTAATATTTGCTGTATTGGGGGTCTAGGCTATAAAATGCATGGAGGTATCACCCTCTGAGTGTGGCACCACATCCTGCTGGGTGGAGAGGTGTGGCAGCAAGAGGTGACCACAGCTGGGTCAGTTCCTTTAGGAAGACAGACATGGTGCTACATTCCACCCTGTTTCTAACCACAGCCAGAGACCTCAAAACTGGAATCTATCTTGTCCTTTGATCCTCTTTGATGTAGTATTTAAGCTTTCTGATTGTCAGAATGGCAAGTTAAGCAGAAACTAATTTCTTTTTAATTAGTCAGTGTTAATTTTAATTGGGCAGCTATTTTACTGCTAATTTTTCCCGAGGGCATGAAATGTGATTCTGCTATATTTATCACACCAGAATTAAATGGAAAGGGGTTTTGCTCAAGCTGATCAGCATTTTAAGCAGGAGACTGTTCATTTTATGCATCCTGTGTGGACAGGCCACTGAGCAGTCCCACGTGATGGTACAACCCAGTGGGAGTTACATTCCCTACCAAGCCTCTGGAGTTACTCCAGGCCAGACTTGAGGAACGTGGGGGTGGGAGCTGGGGGTGGGAATTGGTGAGCAGAGCTTTACTGAGGCCTTGGTCAGACTGACCTGTGCTGCAGATCCCCCTCCATCACGTCTTTGGGGGTCTTTGGGGTTTGTTTCCCCATCTAACAGAGGGTGCAGGTGAATATCCAGAATGGGACAGGTGTGTCTGAACACCTTCTGTTTTGTGCCAACCCACAGAACGCTTCAAAAGCCAGCAAAGCAGACACGAGTGCCAACACCACGGCCGAGGAGATCTGTCCTGTGGAGAAGGAGGAGGCTCCGTCGCCCGTCCAGGTCACCCCTCCGCCCCCACCTGTAGAAAAGCTCCCTAAAAAAAAGACTCCCAAAACTGTGAAAACCCCCAAACAACTCAAGCCATCCAAACCCCCGAAGCCTCCCAAGCCCCCCAAACCTCCCAAAACACCGAAAGTGAAGGGAGAAGGCAAAAAGAAAGGAAAGAAGGCAAAGGAGAGCCCACCACCAGCCATCCCCAACCTCGACCTGCTGGAGGCACACACGAAGGAGGCTCTGACCAAGATCGAGACGCCAAAGAAGGGGAAGGTGGGTCACGTTTTAACCTGTCCCTCTTCTCCCACCCTCAGAGAGATAAAATCACTCCATAAGTCTCATGCAAAGAGTAATGTGTGCAGCACATTGTGAAACCCTGGCTCTGCAGAGGCAAAGGGGAGGTTTGTAGCTGCTGGCTCATTGCCCTCCTTTCACCCAGCTTTGGATTTGGTTTGAGTGTTTGCTTGGTTATTCATTGACATGGAGCCTCCCAGAAACCCACTGCTATCAAGAGGTGTCAGTGATGAAAGAACTCGTTTCTAAAGTACCTCATTTGCCTGAGATGTTGCTCTGGAATGAGTGACTGAAAATAGAACAATTGTTTTCTTCCACTTTTGCCCATGTAGGACAGGTTTCTTTTTGATGTCCTTTAATTCTGGTGCCCTTTAATTCAGCATGACTTTTGTTACTGATTTCAGTAGGGGCCAGGATCCATCGAAGCACTGACAGAGGAATGGTTGTACACTGCTCGTGAAGAAATATCCATAAATCTTTCCTAAAATGCTTCTGAAGTTCTAACAGGTTGTGTGCATTTTGTGAAACCTGTCATGGGGTGACAGACAGGGAGAGGAGCGTGTTGGTGTATCAAGGAGAAATGCAGCTGCTCTTCTGCAGACTCTGAAGGAGCAATATTTGATTGAATCTCAGTTTGGGGTTCAGAAAGAATAAATGGGAGTTTTCACAAATATACCACGTTATTTTCCATATAAAGCCTGTGTTTCTGACATGCCAACACTCCATCCTCATTCAGAGGACTTTTTCCTGACTTTTTTCCCAGGCTGCAAAGAATGTTTTAAGTGTTCCCAATAAGGAATCTGCGAGCAAGCAGAACGAGGTGGAGAAATTTGAAGTTCGAGAGCAAAATAAAAGCAAAACAGAAGCCAAATGGAAATATAAGGTAATGTCTCCTGTTAAATTCTGCCACACAGGGATAAGCCAAGGGTGGAGAATTGTTTGTGGCTCTGCCTAAAGAGAGAGAAGGAGGCACCAATTTTCAGTTCCCAAAGAAAAGAAAATTAAGCAGAAAATAGTCAATGAATCCCTGATAAAGGAAGAGAGGGGATGGATTCTTGTGCTGAATTGTCCATTTATCCACAGTGACACTGAACTGGTAACACTGAGATGGTTCAGTGTTGATCCCTTTTGTGATCCTTGCTCTGACACAGTCCTACTACTTTAAGTCTGAAATCAATAACTAATGAGAAATCAATAACTAATCAATAATTAACTAACAGCTAATAATCAAGAACTGGCAGGGGTGGAATGAGATGAGATGAGCTTTAAGGTCCCTTCCCACCCAAACCATTCTGGGATTCCAGGATTCTCTTTCTGTCTGCCTAAAGATGAATAGATTCTGAGGATACCTGGGAAGCTGAAACAGAAATGACTCATTTAACTGATTTATTTATTTTGTTTTGGTCTTTTGCCTTTCAGAACAGTAAACCTGATTCACTTCTAAAAATGGAAGAAGAACACAAATCGGAAAAGACGCCTTTATCAGGAAATAAAGACAACAAATTCACATTCTCTTTCTCCAATAAGAAATTGCTTGGGTAAGTAAAAATATGACAACATACATCAACTAAAAAAAGAAATTGAAAGGTCATTATTTATGTTTTTTATACAAGAAGATGAAAATCTGCCTTTCTGGTCAGTGTAGAAAATACCCTATCACTAAAATTTCTTCTAGTGCTGTAGTCAGAATCCTATTTTGAGATATAAATCATAGGTTCAGAAATGTGTTTGTAAAACTATTCTAATTGTTTTGGCATCCCTGAAAGAATTCAATTTGACTGAGATTTCTGCATAGAGATACTCATTGTCTGTCAAGTCACAAGCTGTTTTCTACTCAGAGTGTTGTTACTGATTTGTAAATATTTTCTTTTCAGTTCAAAGGGTGTCAAAACCCATCTGAATACCAGCGTGTTTGGGTCACTGCAGAATTTTAAAGAGGACAAAGCCAAACCTGTACGGGATGAATATGAATATGTGTCAGATGATGGTGAACTCAAAATTGATGAGTTTCCAATCAGAAGAAAGAAAAACACTGCAAAAAGAGAACTGCCCTGTAAGGATATTTCCTGGTTTGTCTTTACCTGCTCAGCAAAGTCTTAGGCGGTGATGGTCCGAAACAATCAATATAGTCTTTAAAATCCATGTGATTTATAACAAAAAAAGCCATGTCTTACCTGCCAGTGAAATGCAAGTGGAATAGGAGGGCTGCTTTTTGAAGGGGAAAAACCCATGACTTTTTGTTTCTTTTTATTTGCTCAGTTTTATCAGATAAAAAGGAAGCCCTGCAGCACACTCCTGTTAAGAAGCCAAAGGTGGAGTCGGTGCCGTACAAGGTATGAGGTTATTGTACCTTCACATGAGGCTCTTTGAGGTCCTTTCCAACCCAAACCATTCTGAGATTCTATTCTTGTGATGTAGCACCTAAAGTGTTTGTTTTCTGTCACTTGGCAGAGTCTCTCTGCCCATCATGGGCTGAAATCTAGAACATTCCTTACCCAGGTGAGGATCCCAGCCCAGTCCCTGCAGTGTCAGTGAGCCTGGGTGTAGCTCACCTGCAGCAGTGGGACAGCCCAGGTGTGAGTTTGCTCTGTGTTAGCACTGAAGCTCAATGCTGGAAATAAAATGACATTAAAATTAAACGTTTTGCCCAGCTGTGGTTATTACAAATTCATATTATAATACCTGAATGAGTCAGAAAAAGCAAAATAGTTTGTTAAGACAGAACCAAAGATGACCAAAAGGTTTGGCCTTAAGTACTAAGGAATTCTTTTCACCCTGGATTGTCTCTGGGACGTTCAGGAGGAAGTGCAGACCTCTTAGTCTGAGCCAGTACCTGCAGTCTGGGGCCGGTGGTGCAGGAACCTGAGGAGGCAGCCCCTGGAGACAGCAGAATGGCACTCCAAGCAATAAGGGCTGGTGCTGTAGCAGCCTGAAAGCAGGGCAGGAAGGGGGAGAAACTTGTTTTATTAGACACCAGACTACAGTGCCTGGAGATGTCAGCCCAGAGAGATGCTCAGGTGCAGGCAGCTCCCTCCAGGGCCTCACATGACACTGTCCCTACAGATCTGTCCCATTCCTCTGCTCGATCTTCCCAGTCTGCTGCTGTGGGGATGGCAGGGGTGGGTCTGTCCCCGTGCCTGGATTGCCAGCATTAATGGCCCTGCAGGATGCAGGATGTGCCTGCTGCAGGTCCGGGCTGGCAGAGCGCCTTCCCCTCCTAGAGGGTCGTGGTCTGCAGAGCAGGAGCAGGGCTGGGAAGGCAACACAGCCCCTGGAAACACCACTGTTAAAGGGGATTGATCCCATGAGCAGGATCAGATCTCAAAGCTTTGGAAGGGGAAAGAAAAACCTGCCATGCCTACAGGCTGCAAGGAAATGGACTTTTACCGTGTGCTTGGTTTTGTGCTTTTTTTTTGTTTAAAGAAAGCAAACTCCAAAGGCTAGGCCTGTGTCTTTGGAGGAGCAGCAGGCTGCAGGAATGATTGTGCTGTTCTTGTGCACCAGCTCAGTGAGTTTCCACCTTTTTTGAGCCCTTTCCTTGTTTTTGCAGAGCGAGGACTCATCAGATGAAGATTTGCTTCACATTGACACAGAGGCAAAGCCGGGACGCAATTCCAAAGTAAAGAAAGAGAGTGGAAGTTCAGCAGGAATTCTTGATCTTTTGCAGGCAAGCAAGGAAGTTGGGGGTTTAGAGTATAACACCAACAGGTACGCACCAAGGGATGCTTTTCCCTCTTACCTGTGAACAAAACTGCTCTTCTGTGGTTGTGTGTGAGTGAGAATGAATTGTGCAGCCTGGTAACTGCTTTTTCTCCTGTAAGCAACCTCCTCCTTTTTCCTGTGATCTGGAGGGAGAGGTAGGAAAGATTTTGTTGGTGTAATTTGAACAAAGAGAGGATTTCACATCTGTAGATGCTGAACATCAGTTTTAGCAATAATGCTGTAAGAGATGAATCATTCAAAAGGAGGAGAGAGTTCAGTGACTGCAGCTTGAGGGTGGGAACTATGGTTTTTAATGTAGTGAGATTGTAACAAAGGAATCTATATGGACAGCATTTCTCCCATAAGGCATTCTGAGGTGCCACAAATTCCAGGTGCTTGAAAGAAGGATACAGGAAACTGTCTGCCCTCCCTCCCACCTCTGGTTATCATTCTTCTTCCCACCAAGAAATAAGGCAGTGGGAAGTGCTTGGGTGAGCACCTCTGCTTTCCCACAGATGGGGGGCACGTGGAATCTCCTCTGAGTTCTCTTTTCATCTCTAGTGGTGATGAAAAAGGCCAGTGATTTTAAAATCAAGGCACATAATCACTGCACCTCCTCAGAAGGCTTCTCTTGACACGGCTGCTATTTCTAGAGATGAGATCTGATCTCCATTTAGTCCTGGTTTGCTTCCCTTGCTGCCCCTTCCCTGGCAAGGAGGGCTTGACCAAACAGCCATCTCCTGTGCTGGTGGGGAGCATGGGGAGAGGTGTCCATGCCTGCAGCATTTAGGAAATTGAGTATTTTTTGTTGTCTGAGCTCAGCTGGGTCAGTGCTTCCGGATTTTCCTGATCTCTTCAGATTTGGCCCCAACTCTGCTCCTGCTCTTCAAAAGAAATAATCACATTAACACTTGTCTGTTTGACCATCCCTGTGAATTCTTTTTCCATTCTGCGTTATGGTTCATAATAGGAAGAGTGTTTATGTTGATTTTACAGTTACATTTTGTCATTAGACACATCAAAAAGTAGTTAGGTGTGTCTAATGCTGTAATAAAGTTGCCAGATTAGTAAAACTCCCATGTTGGAAGTTTGGTATAAAAAAAGAAAATTTATCAACTATTATCAGAACTCAAAGAAATCTTCCTTGGCCACGTGTACACTGCTGCCCATTCTGTGGATAACACAACTCACTGTGTGCTTTGAGATGGTCCTTGACAATTCTCTGCCTTGCTCGGGCTGCCTTTTGCAGTCTGCAAGGGGTTAAACTGCCAGAATAGGGCAGGACTCAGGCCTTTGCTTTCCCCCCTCAGCCTGGGCGCTGTACCCAGGGCATTTGAAGGCTCTGTGGTTTCTGAAATGAAAGTCACACACACGGTCCCGTCACCGGACTCGGCTGAGTTACTGCACCGTGTGGGGTGCTTCAGTGGGAATGTGTCATATCAGTGCTGGCTCTGCGATAAACACTGGGTTTTGGCAGTGTGTGCTGCATCTTGATTGGAAAAAGCCCCTGGTAAATGTAATTACTGTGTTTCATTTCATAATTACGCTCGGCTTTTCAAATGGCCGTAACGTGCTTTTCAAAAACAAAACGGAGGAAACACGATACGCAAACATGCTGTGTCGCAACAGGATGCCAGTGTGGTCACGTCTGGCTCTCAGGAACAATTCCCATCTTTCTCTGCTGGCAAGGCAGATTAAGGACAGGGAATGTGTGTATTTATGGATCTGTATGTGTACATTGTGGGTGCTGCACGGAGCGGCCGTGCAGGTGGGATCTCCTCTCACAGCAGCAGTCTGTGCATGCATCCCTGTCAGACCAGGGCTGGAGCTGCTGGATCCCGAGCAGCCACCTGGGAAGCAGGTCAGGGCTTTTTGTGATAGTGGCCTTATCTGAATCATGGGAAACTTTATTCTGTAAAACACTGGGCTGTCATTAGCAGCTGGCCACCGCAGAGGCCCTGATGGCATTACCTCGATTGCTCTAGGGAGCTGCAGCTCAGCCACGTGTGTCAGCAAGGCAGGGAGAGGGAAGGACAGAGCTCCTGCAGAAAGGCTGCTGTGAGTGTGGGAACGGGCTGAAAGAACTGAAATGGAATATGGAAAAGCTTGCAGGGCTGGTCATCACCTGATCTTGAAAGGAGCAAAATTACTTGTTGTGTCCAGGTCTGATCCAAAAATGGAAGAAAACACTGGGTTTGTACTTGAAATTATTGGAGTTCCATACTTCTGTACAACTATGACTTCTCCAGAGCCACCACTCAGTCAGTAATAATCTGCTGAAATATTATAAATTCATTTTCTAAATATGAGGATACAGGTAGGAGACTCAGTAATTGCTGGTGGAAGGAAGGAGATGATCTGCCTAGAGAGGCTGAACCCTTGGAAAGAGATGGCAGTGGTAGAATTGGTGGTGCAGAGCGAGGTACCGGCTCCCTACATGACATCCTGCACGATGCAGGGCGTTGGGATGGTTCCTGTGCCCAGCCCACTGAGGAGGTGAAGCCTGAGCCATCAGTGCTGCCTTGCTCCTGTCCCCAGCACAGCTGCTGGCCTGGTCCCCTGCTCTGGCACAGGCTCTTGGCACGCCTGCATTGATACCACAGTCCCCCCTGAGCCTCCTTTTCTCCAGACAGAGCCCCCCAGCTCTCTCAGCCACTCCTGGTGCTCCAG
>QWTY01028930.1:1243-14998 GCA_008033365.1 Pseudorectes ferrugineus
TAATACACTCAAGTAATAACTTTTTAACCCAAGCTGTAAGTGTTGCAACAGCCAGGACAAAGGAGCTCACAAAGGTCATATCTCCCTAAAACCTTCTCTGAGAAAAAAGGTCACCCAGATTCGTTCAGTCTGGTAGGGACAGACTGCAGACCCACACATTTTCCTACAAGAGTTGAGTTTTAAAATCCAAATCAGCTTAGTACTAGGAAAAAAAAACCCAGATGATCACCTGCTTGGCTCAGTATTTTCTTATTTTAAAGAAATGCCTTTTAATGCACATCATGTAAAATTAACCATTATAATCATGAGTTTAATATTCTGCATTGCAAACAAAGCTGTATTTCATATGGATCCTTTCAGGATCCAGAAAATTAAGCCTGCATTCTCAGCTGGGAGCAGGAGGGCAGGCACTGCACACCTTCCCTCATGCTCTCATCAGCCTTGAAAACCCCAGCAAACCTGACACAGTCTGTTTCATGCCAAAGTCCCTCCTGATGCCTGTTCCAACCCGCAGCTTCCCTTATTTTCCACATTCCTGCCCCAGCTGATCACCTGCACTCTGCAGACAGCAACATCATGGGTTCGCATAACCCACCATCACTGAAGTCTGACAATGCATTTTATTTGTCTTTTAGCTTTCTATTCTTATAGAAACTTGGAGCATAGGATTCTAATATGATGCTAGAAGATCTCACTCAATTTAGTTTCCAAATCCTTACTTCTACATTTTACATAATTACAGAGTTTCCTTGAAATACTGTGTACACAATACCCCGTAAGTTCTGATTTTCTCTGGTTACACACTCTTACATGCTGAGGGATGATTTAGGCTTTTAGTGTCCCCTCCTGTGGCCTGAATCACCTAGTCAGCAGGAAGTTTGGGTATTAGCCAAATACTTAATAGCTCTGCACAACTACTTGCCAATATTAACACTGAGCCAAGAGCTCCAACATTTGTAAGAGTAGCAAAGGCTTTCAGGAAACTCCTTCCTTAGGGTTAACCTCCTCAAACAATATATGGTGACAGTTAAGTGCAGAAATTATCAATGTAAATCCAAACTGTCTAAAACTGTTTAGTACTATACAGCTCCCCACACACAAACCAAAAGAAGCAAAATTGAAAAAAAGAGGTGATGTAGAACATAATGCTCCTATTTTCTTCACCAGGACTGCACTTTGAGGCACCACAAAAAGGAAGGAGATTCACAGAAAAAGATCTGTTCCATAAACACATGTCCTGGCAAACAATAATGATTTCTTTATTTTGATAGCATCTTTTAAATACTCTTACCACAATAAAAACATCTCTGTACACAGAAGAGCAGAAGTACGTGTGTGTTAAAAATAGTGACCAAGAGCCAGAAATATTTCTAGCACTTTCTTTTGGTTCACCTAGGCTTTCTACTGCTTTCATAGTGGCACAATACATCCTCACAGCAGAGGATATTCTTTTCTTCACGTGTTTTTTATTATCTATGCTGATGTGAAAGAAAAAAAGGCAGCAAGCTGATACAAACTAGATACAGAGAACCCAAATCTGTTGTACAGTATCTTTCCTTTCTTCATTAATCTGAGCAGCCTGGCATGTCTTCTTTTAATAAAGTAAAATAAAAGAATAAACACAATGCTCTTCATATGGGGTTAGTACAAGACCAGCATTGTTCTTATTAAAAGGACAAAGTACTCCCTTTTCCTACTTACCAGGCTGACCAAATTACTTCTTCTCCCCCATCTTTTTTTAATCCTAAAAAAAAAAATAATAATCCCTTTCATCCTGCTATTCCTTACAAGTTTGAAAAACAAAGCATACATGACAACTTCAAAAGCAACATTTTCATTTAGGTTCCTTACAGTGTCCTGAATCTGCATTTCTTACGCAAATTTAAGTTTTACTACAGTCTGCACAATACATTTGTTTTTACTAGTTAACAGACATTAGTTTATGCCCTCTCTTGTAGCTTGTTGTAAAAATTGCACATATGTAGTTGTAAGTAAAGTTAATTCCAAAGTCTGCTTTAATCTTGTGAGCTGGTCATGTTCCTGAACTCCCATCAATGCCAAATGGAAGAATTGGCATTTATCATCCCATAGGAACAGTTCACCAGGCCTGCCTCCCTTTCATTTCTCTTTCACACAGAAGAAAATATGAAAGCAAAAGTAGGAGTGGCTGCTCAATATGCATCTAATGACATAAATGGAAAATAAAGTTGTCAGGCATTCTAATGCTGTCAGGTGCAGTGACAGCAATTAATACTTGTCATGCAACCAGAAAACTCCACCCATTGAAATATTTGCTCAAAATGTCGTATTAAAAATCTTGAAAAGCAAGCAGTTCTGACACCATTATCAGGATTGTCAATTATATTACTCTCAAATGTACTTAAGTGAAGAGTCAACAATACCTTTTTAACTCTTTTATCCAAGTTTCATTGGTTTGAAACAAGCCTAGTGTTCAAGAGAGGTACATTTCTTTCAATGCATTTTACTCTTTATTACAATGTTCGAGACACTGTAATTGTTTCAAAACATCATAATAGTTAGAAATAGGCTTTAAATAATATAAGTAAAATTTAAACTCCACCAACTGACACCATCATTATTTTCTAACTTTTAAGTTAGGTCTCTTCATTGCTCAAACTCCAATTCTTAACATTTTATCTCTAACACCTCCATTAAAAGAATTCTTTCCTGCAGCCCTGCATGTGACAAGTCTCCCTGGGGTTTCTAAGATGCTTAAGGGAGGTGATAGATCTCAAATTTGTTTCATTTCATTTTTGTGATATTGTGCAAAATATTAAAGACCTGAAAATGGAACATTTAAAAAAAAGGCTTCTATAGCCAAGCAAAGGCACAATCATCACGTCTAATTTTAATTGTTATGCCAGAGAACACACTGTATCTTTATAAAAAGCCATAGGGCAGCCTATCTGCCAAATCTGGGCAAACACAACCACGTACAGTCTGTACAAGTTACCCTCCAGTGCTGAGCACTTCTCACTCTCCGGTCCCTTCTGATTTTAGTCACTCCACAGAAGCAGGGATGTTTGGTGTTACCCTTTGTTTAAAGGATTAAGCACAAGCACCAACAGTGGTGTGAAGGGTTTCAGAGGTGCAGGGTAAAACACCACCTCAGCTTTAACTGCCTGAAGTCCCCAGTCCCACACTCACTGTGTCATTGTTTTCCTGCCCATCTGCTCTCTGCAGCTCTTAACATTGGGATCCTATTTTTTATTGGCGGGTGGGAGGGTGGATGGTGTGAATCACAACCAACAAGGGATAGAAACACATAAATTCCAAAACACTGCTTGTACCTCTTCAGTTTCTTTTAGTTCTCAACCTCCCTGCACCATGGTGACCTTCTCAGGATACACAGATATTTCTAAAGACCTGGCAAGCTTTTGGTTTTCCAGAGAAATACTTCCTAACATTTCAGTCCTTGCAGGTATGCAGGTGTCTCATGTGCTAAATGCTGCATCCTAGTCTGTATTCATCATGCCTTCCATCCTGCAATTGTTAATCACTTGCTTTTTATTTCCTTCTCAGTAAGAATTCTCATTTATCAATGCAAGCCTGCATTTACAGACTCCAGTATTTTGTGGAGGATTATTCTAAGGCACATGGTAAACCAGGCAAACAGTACTTTTCATTTAATGACAACTAAAGAACAACAACATCATATGTCTTGAGTTTTTCCTAAAATAGTCTCTTAGGGGGAAAAATATTAAAATGTAAAGTGTCTTCAGGATTACTTGGAAGTTATGCCTAATTATTAGCACAGTTATGCTCTGCTTTTGTCAACATTCACCTAACTTGAATGAGTAAATAGTTTACAGAAACACAGTTATAGACTGAATTATCTTTGAGAAGGCAGAGCTTAAAAATGAGCATGAGTTAAGAAAACCTGAAAGTTTTCTAGGAAAAACTGAAAGACCAGACTTGTTCTATCATTCATCTATATTGTCAGCATTTATAGCAATTCTTTGAAACACAAGGCTGTTCAGCTGGTAACATATATACACACATATAAATGCATATTAAAGACGACATTCATTTTAGTAAAATAACCTAAGAGCTGAAAATAATGTAAAAGGAAATTGACTGAGTTTGGAGTTAGACCTGTAAATGTGTCTATTTTCACATTAAGTATGCTTAAGAATATTCTGTCATTTACATTAATCTCATACTTTTAATTTTAAGATGCATTTATAACTCTTAATGTTCTAGAAACCAACAGAGATACTCCCACGCAATGGAGTATTTTCAACTGAATTCACTAAGGCTACTCTCATGAATGTTATTAAACACATTACACATATTACATATTTGCAAGATAAAGCTGTATTTTTCTTTTTTGCTACAAAGCTTCCATTCTCATAAAAAAGGCAACAAAACAGTCATAGGACCAGCTATTAAGACTACCTGTGTAGCCTCCAGCAGTTTCTTAGAATACTAAAATATTGGAATATTTAGCAAGCCTAAATATCCACTCTGCATCTTACATTTATTTGATTCAAGAATAGTAATATGCCTACTCAAACTGCAAAACAAGAAGCATATTTGTGCATTCAGCATGCTTTGAAGCCATCACAATCCAAAAACCTGTAGAACATCTCTCCTCTGTTCTCTCTGCTCAGACACAAGAGTATGCACATGTTTCAGCACCATGCCAAAGAAAAACTGGCTGTGCTTCAGCCACATCCCATCAAAGTTGTCCAAGGAACTTACAGGCTCTGTAAGAGATGCAAGTGATTTAGCAGATTAGCTTTCAATTCATCATAGAATCAGCATCCTGGAACCATTAGAAGACACTGCACTTCAAGAATTGCCTTTTTATTTATTTATTTATTCACCAACAGAGTTGAAGAGTTCCCCAAGCACTTGGTGGCTGGCTCTTAATTTCACAGCACAGACCAGCCTGACCCCTGTGGGCTCACACTCAGCTAAGCACAACCACACCAGTTCACAAGTGCAATTTGTAAGTCCTCACAGGCATCCGACTTAACATTTGATGTTGATGACAGATGTTATTGTAACTGTTTCCTTAAGGAAAAACAAATGGTTTGAGCAGATTTCAAATGAGGTCTATAAATGAAAGCCAGGGTACATCATGACTGCCAATACTCAGCCATCAAAAATAAACCTGCTTTACACAGCAAACTGTCTTCCAGAGAAACCCCTGAGAGTACCCATTTCTCCCACTATTATTTGACATAGGTCAGCAAAAAAGAACTGTTTTATTTACCGGGTCATATTTGTCACCTAATCTGAATTGTTCAAAGAACATAAGTGGTAAGAACTGTATTTCAGCAATATATTTTGAGGAAAAAAATGCACTACAGAAAACTGTTTAAGTCAAAATCCTCACCATCACAGAAATCACAGGCCTGTGCTGTTTTATAAAGTAATTAAATAATTCAGACACCACATGTGCTAAGAGATAATTAAATATATACCTTAGCAGATTACCAGTAAATTAATTTTAATGGCCATAAAAAGTGTTTAGATAACAACACTGAAAACTGCAGGAGCAGTTCAGGAAAATTTCCAACAGGACTCAACTCACATTTGACAAAGAAAAATCAGTTCCTAAGAATTCAAGTACTATGGCCTCCAAGTCTTGCAATGAAAGAATCCAAACACATACCAAATATGTAACCACACATTAAACCTCCACAAGGAATTGGAATGAAACGACCAAGATGTGTTCTGCAAACCTCTCAATGTATGGAGAGGATTATGTCCCATTAGTCAGCATTCTAAGTGATCGGAACTCTTCACTTGGAGGGAAACTGCCCCACACGTTACTAATGCTCTGTGCAAAATGTACTTCTGCCTAAATTCAGAAATGGCAGAGACTTTTGTTACATTTCTTTCACTTCCTTCAAAATAAATTGCACATTATATCCAACTGAGCAATCATTATAGACAGTGCTTTCTCCAGTGACTTCCCACCCCAGCTCCACAGTACTTCCAGGAACTACAGCATATCATTTTCTCACAAACCCATACAATATACATTTATATATACACGACTTCCATCAATCCTTTTACTCCACTCAATGTCCCATGATATTTCTCACACAATGAGATAAATTTTAGAGTTAAATAACTTTGAAAATACCTCAATTTCCAAAAATTTTTTGAAAATATCTCAAATTTTGTAGAATTTAGCCACTAGATTCTACATCTGCACTGTGACTTCACTTAGAGGAATAGGATAACAAGCAGGACAAACAGTGGGAAGCATTTAAAAAAAAAAAAAAAAATCAAACAGTATTTGCTGAAAGTGGGGTATTTTAATCAAATAAAAAGTACCTTGGTTATTAAGGAAGCCATATGGTAACTAGTCTGAAACATTTCCAGTGAATGCCAGTCTGCAAGACTGTCTTAGAATGAGTTTTTAAGATAACCTAGAAAGCAAGTATCCCCTTTCAAAAACCTAATCCTAAAACTTCACGAAAAACCTCCGGCTTTGCTAAACATCCAAAATGTCAAAGACTCCCACACATCCAATCACAACTTGAAACTCACATACACCTCAAATTCTTAGACACATTCCTTCTGCTTTCCTAAAAGCACAGAAATTCAACTCTACACATGTCCCTCATTATTGTCATTTTAAAGTAAAGGGATTATAGTGACATACAACTCTGCCAACATGTAACCTGTCCATTGCAAAGTCTACATTTCTAATATCATGAAGGAATTCCAGGTTTCTGTGAACAGAAATGGTGTAACAGTAATGGAGCCTTATCCAGAGAAGTGCTAAAACATCTTTGCTCCTCCTGTCTCCTCTGGCAGAGCTCAGCACCTGACAGACTGTCTCTGAAAGGAGATGTGGCTGCTGTTCCTAATTGTTGCCATTACTCCAAAACAAAACCTGGCTACTTAAGATATTCCAAACCTGGCAATGCAAAAGCCACTACCACTAAATAAATCATAAAACTCCCTGAGAGCAACAGCCAAGAAAGCAACACCAAATTTAAATTCCACTATGCTAATTCATCAGACATTTTCTTATACAAACATTGGATATCCACGCTTATAAATTTCCTTGGACCTCCACAAGTAGTCGACTGCTATTTTCCAAGGAAACAGGTTGGGGTTTTTTCTACATCTAGCATACAAGCAATAACAAACCAACATAAATAAATCCATCTCACTCAACTGCAAAAAGATTGTAAAAGGTTGTTTCTTTTTATAAAATACTTTACATCTTTAAAAAGCGACTAATTAAAAACAAAATGCTCCAGAAAAAGATTTAACTGATGTTTCTACTGATATGCCTTTGTATTTTCTTAATGTGAAAGTATCACTCAGAAGGAGCAGCACTACACAGTTCATTTTGAGAATTTAGTTTCTGAGCTCTCCCTTGACCAACTGTGACCCTCAAGAAGAAATTATAAAGTCATTTTACTTTCAAATAGCTCTTATCCTTTTGCCAAGACTTAGTAGAAAACATAAGCTAGTGTTAGTGTTGCAAAGTATAAAAAAATTGAGGCAAGCTCATCATTGCTAAGTACATATGAGATCATTCAAAAATCTAAGACTTAAATCACAAAAATATCTTAACACAATCCTAAACCGAACAAATATAGTATCACAGATAAGAGGGGTCACATTACAAGCATTTTATAAATAAATCAGACTCACAGTAATATTTCCTATGTGGATCTACTAAAATTCTCTATGTATATATTCCAGGCATTAAAAACTAAATTAAACAGATGATAACAAATGCATCATAGTGGATAAAAATATAATAAACACCCTAAGAGATACAGGTGGGAGAACATATGTTGTCTTTGGAAGTGATACATAGGCTGGTTGCCTCACCCTCTTTGAGGGGTGAACAACCCACTCTTTTTTCTTAGTCATCCTTCAAAGGTCAGTAAGAATCATCTTTCTAAAGCAAAAGAAAAAAATATCACCTTGAGCATGCTTATACAAAAACACACATGCTGAATAGATAATTCTCTAAGTATCACGTATATTTGACATTCTAAAATGGTTGAAGGTGTTATTTTGGTATTTGGCTGCTAAGAATATGGCCCACACCTTTCTACCTTCAGAGCAGGCAAGGAACAGCAGGAGGGACGGGCATGGACAATGGATCTCACACTACCATCACCAGAATTGGACTACCAGTAGATTAGAGGAGTTGAAGAACCACCCACAGGATAAGAGGAGGCAAGATGGGTCTCCTCCAAATGCTGCCAAACCACAAGAGAGGATAACGAGTATAATAAGGCACCCAAACACTAAACAAGAAATTTCTCAGTTCTACCCCACCCTGGGTGTGCTCATAAAACACAGCACGGGGTTTCTCCATATTTCAAACATGTAGTTTCAACCTGAGCTGGACAACCATAAATCCCAGGGACTGCCCTTATCTCAATAAGCCTTTGGAAGAAAAAATTATGTTCCCTTCACTCACTGGACAGAAAGCCTCTCCTTCCTCCCAGATTCCTCTAGGAAAAGTGAAAATGCTAACTCACCTCGATGCCTTTGAAAGCCATTTTACACAGAGCTTTCAAACAAAAATAACAGTAGTGAAAAGGCTTCTTTTAAGGCACTAAGGAAACGTGGAGTTACTTTCACATACAGCCCTTAACACAGTCACCCACGAAGCCAAGGCTTAGACTGTAAGTTTCTTCCATCAAGAAACTAACAAAGCTTTTCCCGCAGAAACATACTCCTTAAGGAAAGTGGATTTAACAGTACACACTCCGCGTGTGCAGAAACAGACCCTAAAAAAAAAAGGGGGGGGGCCCTTTTCCTCCTCGTATTCGGGGAAAGGAACAAACGGGGAACGCACTGCTCCAGCAGACGCGACCGTGAGGGGATTGCGGCTGAGGGAGCTTCGCTTGCTTTGCTGCTGGTAGGGTTTTATGGCTCGTGTTTCCTTCACCTGCGCTCGCCAGGGAGCGTTCGCCATCCCCCGCTT
This sequence comes from Pseudorectes ferrugineus, assembly GCA_008033365.1. Taxonomy (NCBI): domain Eukaryota; kingdom Metazoa; phylum Chordata; class Aves; order Passeriformes; genus Pseudorectes; species Pseudorectes ferrugineus. The sequence continues at coordinate 10,191 of QWTY01028930.1, forward strand.
TTCCATGGGGAGAGTCCAAGGAAAACCCCGAGCAGAGAGATTGCTTTGGGGTCCCCGCGGGGACGTGGAGCGCTGACACAGCCGCCTGCGGGGAGCCGGGCCGGGAAGGCGGCCGGGCTTCCTGAGCCCTTGCTGCCGAGCAGGGAGGCTGGGAGGACAGTCCCCGATGCCCCCGGGGCTGGGAAAGGGCCGCAGGAGGGCTCTCCGTAAGCCCCCGAACCACGCTGGGGAGCTCTGCGATTCCCGGGGGAGGAGAGGAGGGGGGGAGGGAGGGAAGGAGAGAGGGAGGAGGGCGGCAGCGCATCTCCAGCATCTCCCCTCAGGGCAGGGTAGGGTGGCAGGGCAGACACGGGGCTCTGCTCCATCCTCGGCTTGGCCACGGGGAAACCAAGTGCCGGGGGAGAAGCGACTTGATGGAGGGGAACCTCCCTCCCTTCCCCGCCCTCCGAGGAGGGGGAGCCGAAGCGGGGCCTGCGCCCGGCGCGGCCGCCGGGAAGGGGCCGCGTTCGAGGCGGCCGCCCTGGACACGCACGTGGGGCTGGGGGCACGGAATGGAAATAAAAACAAATGCCGAACGGACAAATAGCTAAGCGAAACCACTGATTTAGAAAGCCGACCAGAAAACTAACCCTGACAAGTAGGATTTGCCCTCCCCTTGGCTGCACTTATTGGCCGCGCTCGTGTGCAACGAGCTTGTATCTGCCAATGCCAGTGGTCGGCCGGCGTGTCCATCACCAGGGAAAGAGCAATTCGCCGCTAAGGGAGTAGATCCCCATCCATCCATCACAAGGCTTAGCAGGTAGCCGCCTAGAAATCAATCACACACTAATAAAAAAAAAAAAAAAAAATCCTTCTCCATCAAATTACTACTATAGTGCTCCCAGAAAAATATGTATGTATCCTTGGTGAACACAGGCGTGGATTTTATCACATGCATCACACATCCATCACTTGTCCAGCCTAAAATGATCTTTTCTTAAAAAAAAAAAAATTAAACCACAGCATCATAAATGAGGGACCCCAGTAAGTATTCATTAATTATATAACTGAAAAATAATATCCTGTTAGCTTCTGTTTCCATTTGCCAGCCACTAGAAGGGAACAGAAATCTCTCACCTTTTTCCTGACACGGTTTTTAAAACACCAAACATTATCCATTATTTAGGTATAAAGCTAGTAATTTCCAAAGTTCATCAATTCTATTCTAGAAAACTTTAACAACAACAATAATATTTTTAAACACTAGGCACAAAAAGAAAAAAATATGAGAGTCTTATGGCTGCTTTTAATAGAAATTGCAAGAGAGGTTTCTGGTTGACGATTCTGTAGGGAGAGGCACTCTGTTACCAGAATAAGATGTGCACTTGGTCCCATTTATTACAATGTATTTCCAAAGCAATATAAAAAGCCTATTCTGCAAATTCATCTCCAGATTCGGCTACCAGATAGTTGTAAAAAGCAATATACAGCAATTTCCTTAATCACAATAAATTTACAGTCATGTATCCCAGCCATATTCTTGCTTAAGCTTCTCACCTTTCAAATCATTGCATCTGCCTTTCGTCCTCACATGGATTTTACAACATCACGTTTAGCTGACATCCCATTTGCGCGGAGGAAGGAGGCAGCAGGGAGAGCTGGGGCCGCGGAATACCTGCGAGGGGGCGAAGAGAAGGAACCTGCTGCAGCCGGGGGAGGCTCGTGTGCCCCTGTCCCTCGTCTTTCTGTCCCTCAGCGAGTCTCCCTCAGTCAGCTGCGAGCCCGGCTGTCTGGGTTGCCAGTCCCTGACTCAACATTCCCAGCATTCCCGAGGAGCCGGGGCTCCAGCGGCGCGGCTCGGAGCCGCCGGGGGCAGCAGCAGCAGCAGCAGACGCACCGCAGCCCGTGATTCCTGCGAGCGTTTGTCTCCGTCCATTCATCGCCAGCCCGCGGGTTCCAGTCCCCACCCAGCGAGCGGCTGCGAGTGTGTTACTCATTGTGGAACGGCCTAAAAATACACCTATGTCTGCGTAAAGCTGCAGAGGCGAAATTGCTTTCTCGCCCCTGTTCACCGAAGGCCAGAAATGTTCAAAGGCAGGTGCTTCAGAACATGATGGAAAAACCATTACTATATGCGTGCATTTACATAAACGGAAAAAACCCAGAAATCTGAATCTGTGTTCTGGTTTAAGTGTAAAAGAAATTAAGATGACATCCATATTTATTTGCATTTTTTCAAAAGCAGTATGCAGGGGGAAAAAAAAGCACAGAACAGCTGCTACGCAAAGCCTGAGAGCCTTTTTCATAAGAAAACTGCAAACTGCATTAAAAATTATTCCTGAGATTTTATTGTTTGATATTAAGGGGAGTGAGAGAAACTTCTATAAACATCACTGGCTTCTCATCCTAAGAAAGGAGATTTTGTTCCTCTTCTGTTTTTCCCTCTTCTCAATTTTTTTTTTTAGTTTGATTGCTCTGTATACAATTATAAGAGATCACCCTTGGTCTTTAGCTTCAATGCACCTTCATACCTTACACCACACAAAATTTCACAAACATTTTATCTGCCTCCTCTTGGTCTCATTGCAGTAACAATGATTTTAAGAACCATTTCAGATCTGTAGATGCTTTACCATAATCCCTATTTTATTTCTCTCTTGCCCACATATGCCCCTATAAATGCCACTATTAAACATTACTGAGAAGAACAACTTTTATGGAATTACTGTTAAAAACTATGTCAAATCAAATTGATTTCAACCAATCATGTTTAAAATTAGCATAATCCCTTTATTGCTGTATCTGAATTATCCGAAGCCAGTTGAAATAATTGGCTGTCACAAATATTTATTTGGAGATGCTAGAATGCCATTCCCAGCAGCAGTATAGCAGGTTTGTATTTCCTCAAGAAAGGGACACACTCACTGTACCCACCTACCTTAGCTATAATCGCAATAGAGGGCAAATATTTTTTCTGAGTTCAAAGTAATGGAATAACCGTGATTAAAACGCAAACTTCAATTGCTTTTACACCTGCATCCTTATTTGAAGACATTTCTGTTAAAATAGTTACAAAACCATGGAAAATATGGACAGAGAAAATCTGTTCCTGGAGAAATTGACAAGAAGGGACATGGTTTTGTACACAAATAATTGCACTTGATCTGAAAAGCAAACAAAGTATTCCTCAAGAGTTAGCAATTCTGCATCTGTAAGAAAACGGATAAGCGCTATAAAATGTGGGTCACTACACTGAATGCTTCAAAGCACAAGAAGTGTCCATTTTCAGCTTAGCCCTTAATTTGGATTCAGTATGAAATAAGAATCTCTTACAGACCTGTCTCAATATTGCTAAATCCAATTCTGTCTCAGTGCTGTTAATGATGACAGGACTTTTGTTCTAAGTGGTGTCAGCTGCTGACAGTTTTTTAAACAACATGTCACACCACTCCTGTCTATATGAAAAGACAAGGAACATCAGGTTCTGCCTTATCTTTTTTGTGACTCATTCACTGGCAAAGACCGAGGGCCTTGTGATAGCCAGCAACAGCCAGAAGCATTCTGACAGAAGACCAGTGGCCTAAGAATCTTCTTTCCAAGGAATAACCACTGTGGGAAGACAGAGAGCTGCCATAAGGCTACAACAATATTGCAATGAATTAAGCTGCTATCATTCAATAAACTTTGTAGCAGAATTCATCACAGCCCATCTCAGAGCAGCAGACCCTCTGCAGGGGACCGTCAGCAGTGCCAGTGCCAAAGAACAGAATATACCCACTACGGATAAAGCCATTGTAGAGCTTTGTGGGAAAACATTTTTTGCCAAGTTGTACTCAAAAAGACTTGTTAGAAAAATGTGCCGTTCAAGAGAAGGGGAAAAAAGTATTCAGAATTTTACAGCTAATCTACTTATTGTATTAGTAGAAACAACATCCATGCAAAGAACCTCAGGGTCACATAATCCAAACCCTTCAATAATATTCATTCCTTACGTTCAAGACAATGCTGGAATCCAAATCCAAAGGGGAGGATAATAACAACAGGGTGTACTTAAGGCTGACTTCTTTGCAGCAGATGAAAGTTCTCATTTCAGTCTAATCACAGGACCATCTGTGTTGTCCTTGGTGCCCTGATGCAGGTGGGTGCCATTAAGCACAAAAAGACTCCAATCGTACGAGTAAACCACCACTTTTTTCTTTTTTTTAATTGTAAGAGGTTCCCATTAACTACTAGACATATCTTTCAGCCAACTGTTAGAGGAAAGCAGTCTGTTGTAAAAGTTAAACCACTATTTATATTATAAGGTGCCACGTGATGCTATGTCTAATGTTTGCACTTGTCAACAGTTCCTGTCTTCAAATAGATTTTTGGCTAGCAGACTTCAGTTTATTTGTTTTCTACCTTAAAAATGCAGTATATTCACAGTTCTTTCTGCTTTCACATCAGGAGCTGTGAAAACCCCACTGAAATTAATGGCAAAATTCTTTCTTATTTCAATGAGCCCACATTAGGCCCTAACTAAGTAAAGTACATATGAAATACAGATTTTGAAGTCTCTTATTTTCCTCAGTCTATGCTATACTGATTTTGGAAACAGAAAAGTATAAAACATACTTATTACAACCATTCCCTTTACTTATTCTAAGTATAAATAATTCAAAATCATATATAATGTAAAGTGTTACTTATTGTCTTCAATTCCTGTGCATCCCTTCATCCTTCCCAATTCTTTCTTCTTCTCACCTGTGGTAGGTACTAAGGCTTTAGCAGCAGCTAGCTCCCTTTCATGTTTTGTTGAAGATGGATGTTATTAAGTGCTTAATTTTTTT
>QWTY01028932.1:0-18381 GCA_008033365.1 Pseudorectes ferrugineus
GGCCGGCTGTGCCCCGTCCCCCCCGCCCCGCGCGGCCGCTCCCCCCACCGGCTCCGTTCCCGGCCGCCGCTGGCACCCGGGGCTGCGGTGGCCCCGGCACTTCTCGGGCTTCCCGAGGGGCTGCCGGCCCTGCGGGCTGCGAGCCGCGCCGCGGGCTGGCTCCGGAGCCCGGAGCCGCTAGCCCGGGTGTCAGACGGAGCGGCGGCGGGCTCGGGGCTCCGTCGGGGTGAAGGAGGATGGGGCTGAGCTCAGCCGGTGCCTCCCAGGTTAATCTCGGTACTTCAGCCCCCCCCGCCGCCCAGACCTCGCAGGTTATTTAGCACTGACTTACTGGAAGGTGAAAAGGATGGTCCTTGGAAGCGGATGCTCTATTGCATTGAATGCTAATCCTCAAATCGTGTCTCCAGTGGTCGTTTTCATAGGCTAGGAGTGCTCGCTCCCACGTTTCGGGTGCCTTTTGGACTGATTTTGAATTCTGAAAGATCGGAGCGCTTGGAGTAGGGATAATGATCTAAAATACAGAGAGGCAGTAAGCAATATCTTTCTAGTGTGCTTGGTCATATTGGGACCTAGTGTAATAACATAATTGAATTTAATTATTGTAACGTGAAATAGTAATAGTATTTTTTTTTTTTTTTCTCTAGCAGTAAGGATGGCAATCTTTGTTATAATGTTAAGAAATTCACAAACACTCACTTTTCCCTATCTGCAGATAAGGAAAAGCAGGGGCAGGTACACAGAGGTTTGTTTCCTGCATGTGTATATGCTGGGGTACTTTCTGTGACAGTGGCGTACAAAAGGCTCTGTGGTTTGACGACCATCGCTTTGTCAGTGCTTTTGCTTGTAAGTGCATTTGACATAGAAGCAAATGACTTCAAGTAATTTCAGTCTGCTTTTTAGGCTTTATTTTCTCGTTCCTTTGTCATGTAGTATCTGAACTATACTGCTGAATAGATGAAAGGGATAATACGTTTACTGAAGACTTAATATGTAGTCGAGTATAAGAGTCGTAAAGTAGGAGCGCTATGCACAGAGTTCTCTGCTTGCCTTGGAATGCCTCAGCTGGTTCAGTGTAACAAAGAAAGTGAAAATATTTACACTAATGAGATTCTGTAAAATCGGAGAGATGAAAGTGGATTAAATAGATTTCTCTTTGTCTAATTTTAGATCTTGTCTTAGGAGTTTACTATGTTTCTATCGCTACAAAGAGAGAAAGAGAGCGCTGTGTGTTTGCTTCTGCACGTTGCTGTTAGACTTAAGTGTCTGAGATCCATGACTGAAAGATTAATGACCCTTTTGAAGACCTAGTAAAATGTAACACTTGCTGCCATCACACCTTCTGTGAAGTGTTGTGCCTGGGGATCTGGGTTTAATTGTTTTTCTAATAAAAGACATAGGCAATGTTTTCATAGCAGTTATGCATTTTATTACCTATTAACAGGAGGCTTATGCTGTTATACATTTTCTTTTTATAAAATACTGAGTAATGACCCTTGCAAGGAATATTGATAAAGAAATGAGTGCCACTTTTAGCTATCATGTCAGCAGTTAAAGTGTGAACACGAGGTAGTTCTGAAAAGTTTACATGGTTTTGAAATGTAACTTTAACTGCAGACCAGGCAGGGTTTTTTAAAGGTGTAATATAAACACAGTACACCATCTTTGAGGTTTTGCTCATTTTATCAAAATAGGGAATAAGTAAATGTTGTACAAATGCATTACTTCCTGTGTTGCTCTGTCATTCAGATACCTCAGAGCTTAACAGATGCCTAATGGCTTAAACTTCTACAAAGAAAGCTCATGTTTTCTAATTCAATGACAATAAATAACCATAATGATTTAAAAGTAACTATGAGGATTTTTTTTCATGTACCATTACAGGTTATGAGAAACCCTGATTTAGCCAATAGTTATCACTGGGATATATCTAGATATGGGTTTTTGTCTTAAGGCTGAAGTTGTTACTGAACAGTTGGATCTATAGAAGGAAATGCCAAGAGGGGATGAATGAATAGGAATTATTGTCTTTTAATACTCAGAGCATGGAAAGTAAGTTTGGATTTTTGGAATTTATGGTGGAGCTGGAGTTCTTTGGGAACTCCTTCCCTAAAAAGATAGAATTACTTTCATGTCGCTTCTTGTAGTGAAGGCAACATTTCAATGATTCTGCTCAGATGTGTTGAGATTTTAGAATGAAGACAAAATGTTCTCAATGTGCCTGTGAGTCAGCTGGGCATGGTGAAGTTGATAATGCAGAAAGATTGCTGAGAGTCAAACTTGGAGATTGCACATCAATTTTACCCCTGAAGATTTTACTGTAACTGGTTTTGATCCATCTGTGGATGCTGGTGCTGGCATGGGAAAAGAATAAAAGTGACATCACGTACACGTGAGATATTTCTAAAAGTCCAGAGCTTTCCTATCACCAAGTGACATATTTTACTTAGGCAAACCAATTCCATGATTTCATGTTATAATTGCTTTAGTAACTCATTATTTATTTAACAACAGAAATTACAGATCCTTCTAGTACATCCATCCTATGAATTATGCATTTGTATATATCTCACATTATTTATAGCTTGAATATACTTTGCTTTGCAAACTTCAGGCTTGTTTGGTTATGGATTGTCTGGTTCCCCATTGTGGGACATTGCTCTAATTTACCTCCATTTCTTTTCATGGTTGTGAATTTTTTCCCACTTCTCTTGACAACACTTCTAGTCTATAAAGGAGACATAGAATTACTGTGTTGAAGTATCTTAAACTTCGGTCTGTGCAAAGAAATTGCATGTATTCCCAAGAAAATGGTACAAAAATTATAGTGAATTCAACTGCCTTTTTTCTGTGGGAATTTGAAATTGGCCATTTCTCAGGTTTACACTGAGAGAATTTGGTGAAATAAACTGAAATGAACAGATACTGAAGTTCCATTAACTTCATAATCCCTAAATTTTTCTTTGTTTTACTTTTAAAAGCAATCTTAATGTCTAATGACTAAAGTAATGACTACTCTGTCATTTTTAATGATGTGTAGAATCCAATAAAATAGTTTTTCTTTACCCGGAAAGTTGTAAGTAAAAATTAATTTGTGTTAGTGCCTCATGAAATAATTTTAGAGATATAAGGTATGAAATAACTAGTTGGGAAATGAAAAAACTTCATGATCAATATGGTAATTTGCTTAAAAATACAGAATTGGAACTTAGCTAATTGCATTGAATTACACGATGTTTATTTGATCCCATGCTAGTGCTAATTTCATTAAAAGGCTATCACATGAAGAAATATTAAATTATTAATGTATTTTAAAATACTGTTATACATGCTTTGTTTTAGTTGCTTGTCTTGTTTGTTTTTTAATTTAATTTTTTTTCCTCTCTTTTGGTTGATAATTTTCTCTTGTTCTTTTACTTTGCTGCTTTTTAATGTGTTTTTAGTTATTTTATAGATTGTGTCAGTAATCAAAACTAGAAAACAAGTAGTGTCCAAGCATACTGAAGCAGCACTCTGACTTTGCAGCAGTTCTCTTCTATCCAGTCTGATTAGTGATGACTGAATGTTCCACTTCTGAGTGTGACGTGGTAGCCACTGGTGCAATGCATTTTTGAGTTAGTGTTCCAGTTATTCTTTTAGTAGCAAAGAGATCTCTTTGGTCTTGGGGAGGATTTGTTGTGTTTACTCTAATCATTGTATTTCCACACCTAGAACAGAAAATATTTTTTAGGTGTAATTGTGGACATCTTCTTTAAAATGGGATTCTAGAAGGATGTAGCCTGAGTTTAAGAAACTCAAGGAAGGAACTAATATTATAAAAACTGGACAGTAGATTATATTTTAAATTTTGTTCTTAGAATTATTTTCATAATTTTTTAAGTTATTCTTTATTTGCCCTCCTGAATTTCTGCCTGATTGTTCTTCTTCATTCCCTCCCTTTTGTTTTGTACCTTTAAATGCCAGATGAATTTTTTCTTATCTTAGATCATAGTATTTGAATGTTTGTAAACTTTACTGCAGTGATTTCAGGTTTTTTGTCCTTTGACCCCTGCTTTTTTATTTTTATCTTGTGTTGGGTTTTTGCTTCTTTTTTCTTTGAATTTATTTTTCGTCTCAGTAGACTTCTAGTAATGTGGTGTTTAATGCTGAATGCAGAAATCCAGAGTTAGCAAACTGCTGCAGGAAGAAGGATTGTTGTTTCTTGACTCACTGGTCTAATACTTCAGCGTGAGCAGTATGAATTTTACTGGCCAGGTTATTTCAGGTTGCACTGGACAGTGCTGCGTAAAAGGACATCCTTTAATCTAACTGCTAAATCACCTTGGTGTCAGTATCCTGATTAATTCCTCACATGATCCTGTTTTCTATTAAGTGCTGACATCCCTTCTGAAAGGTCTCTAATCCTGAAGTTCATAATGAATTCTCTAGTACATTTAAAATGCTATTTTTCCCATTCTGTACTCATTAATGAAGGGTATATACTTAGATTATGTGGTTATTGTGATTCACATGTTTTGTGACGTGACCACTCTGTTCTTTTGCCTTTAATAACAGTAACATGTAGAGTTAGCAGATGCCCTTGAATTTTCTTTTATTTGGATGTCATTTAGCCTGAGTTTTGAGATACCATGTTGTTTCCTGCTGACTCGCTCTGCTCACTCTTGCAGTACTTTCAAGATGTGGAATTTAAATATTTGCACTGATGAATATCCTATGTGTGAGAAGAGGCTGTGAGGGCTCAGTTTGTTTTTCTTGGAGGTGACTAAGGGGGATCCAGGTGCCATTCTCAGCCACCTAATGGGTGGTCACAGAGACCATGGAGCAGGATTTTTCCCAGATGCGATCAGTGAAAGGAGGAGAGGGGACACACATGTTATAGTAGGGGAAGTCCCAGTTAAATCTGAGGAAAAAATTCCTCGCAATGATGGTGGTCAAACACTGGAATAGGCATTTAGAGCAGTTGTAGGACCTTCATCCTTGGAGATTCTGGGCTTGAGTGGCCAAAACCCCAAGTACCTTGGCCTGAGCAGGGGTTGGAGCAGAGAACTCCCTCAGGTTCCTTCCAGTGTAAACCATTCTGTATATACACACCTCTGTATCTTTTTTCCCCATTAGAATTTGCATTCGCCTTTTACTCTTGTCCTGTTCTTCCTCCCCTTTGCTGGACATTTGAATTATTTCCCTGTTGTTATATGTGTCTGTTTTACATCAAGTCTGGACTGTACCTGGATGCTGACAAACTTTGTGCCATGCAAGCAGGACTCCTAAGATGGCAATATTACTGTTAGATATCTGAAAAATATTTGGTATGAATTTTAGGACACTGAGTTTACATCTCCTTTAATCACAAATGACCATATTCACCTTTCAGTCATTGTTGAGGTTTTTTTCCATTTACAGTTGTGTGTCACATGGAACTTACGGGTGTAATTTGTTTTCTGTGAGTTCTTGTGGTCTGCAAGTGCAGCGTTGTTCAGGTACCTCATGAACTCTGATCTCCAGGGTTGCAGTGGAGCTGATGAAGTTCTGCACTGTGGCAGTGTGTGGTTTCAAACAGCACAGAATAAATGAATGAGAAATCTAGTTTCTCCACCCAATTTATTTTAGCTGTTACAACATCTGGTTCCTCTTAGTGTAGTAGAAATGTATTTCTAGTCAGAAATTTAAGCTTTTCAAATTAGCATCTTGCCTTGAAGCATATCATGTGAAAATAAGTGAGTAAGAGACTATTCAGCAGTTTCCTAAGCAGTGAATAAAGAATTGTGCTGTGATTTTTGCCATGGGACCTAAACAAATTTGTTGTAAATATCTGTAGAATAAAACTGGAATAATGTAGTAACCCAAACTGTCTCAGTTATATAAGGGATTATTATTTGGGTATCATCTACACACTGACCTTTGTGAATCTTTGTATCGTCTTTTCCAGTATCTCGAAATGCTCTCTTTAAATTTGTTAAAAGTAGTTCTTTTTAAAGGCTGGTCAGGTCATTCCATAGTGCAAACTATGTGGTTCTGAAAAATTCCAACATATAAATGAAAGTTTCATGTGCTGGTTTTCAATAATTTTTTGTGATTAAAGATTGCAAAAGGCTGGATCAGGTGTAAAGTAACTGAATAATGGTAGAAGATATGCTATGCTAAGATGCTTCTCATATGATGTATTTTATTGCAGTTTATGCTCTTTGATCTAAGAGAATCACTTTGAAATGATATCTGCTTAAAAACCATCATTGTTGTACTTTCCTTTGAAATAACCTGACTTGATGTTGTCACGTGTATATTATGTAGCTCTGGAAATCACCTTTAGTGGGGCCGGTTCCCAATACAAGTGGAGTTGTATGACTTGAGTCAGTATTACAGGAGGTAGGATTGCTCCCCTCCTTTTGGGGGCTCTCAGAATCTTGTACGTGTTGCCCTCTGAGAAGCACTTGTTTGAGATCAGTAAGTTCAGAAGTGGCATTTAGAAGGATCTTGCTTGATCATGGGGTCATGAGTGTAGAAATCTTAGAAGATGATGAATTAAAATTAAAATTCTGTTTTAATAGGCAGATATGGGTCTGCTGAAAACAGACTTGACCACAAACACAGGTTGGTTGGTTTTTGGTTTTGCAGTTGCTTTTGGCGCTTTCACAGCTCACTCTGTTCTTGTTAAATATCAAACCCCTGTGATATTTTGTGTTAAATTTGTGTTCCAATTAATCCCGCAGTTTAATTGCATGGAAAAAATAACTTTGCTAGTTTTTATTTTCTGTCTTTCAATTTAATTACATTCCCCTGTTGTATTTTTTCCCGTTTATAAATGAGTTATTCCACTCTTCCCTCCCTGTGCATACAGTGAATATTTTTCTTTTTGCAATGTCCTTTCTGAACTGAATAAATTCAGTTAATGATATTCCTGTTGTTTGTTGCTTAATCTAAATATAAAGTTTTTGTACAATGCTAAATCCCATTTTTATGTATGCTGAGAGGTTTCCTGTTCTCTTGACAACTGCACTGGAGGGAAGGCTTCAATAATATTAATAATTTTTTTTATATACTTTTGGTTGATGTGGTAAGCTGAGCTCAGCAACCTGCCTAGTGGTATGGTGATCCCCAAATGAAAGGATCCAACTTTCCAGTGCACCGGTATGATTTCAAAAGCACTTCTTTTGGCAAAAGTAGGGCTAACTGCATTAAAATTTCTTAGTGGCATTTAAGTCAAAATCTGAAGGTAAAAGCAGTTTAGTATGTGTATTTGACACTGTAGAGCATTGTTTATTAAAAGTCTTGAGTTGGTTTTTAAGGAAAAAAAGGTAGCTGAAAAAATTCAGCTTTTTGTTTCTGTACAGTTTTTCCAATTTATATGTTACTGGAATAAAGTAAACTCCAAAATAAATGTCCTCTGGAGCACAACTTGTCATTTGTCAGTATGAATTCACAAAACATAAACTGTAATTGTATTAGGAAAAAGATCTAAAACTGTTATTAAGTTGTAATTTTCCAACAATTTTGTAACAAGGGAAAGGCTCATCAAAATAAACATTGAAAAAGTAATGTTTGCTTGATAAGCAAACTCTTTATTTTTTCCACTGGCTGTGTCTAATCTCTTCCAAAGAAGCACTCATGCACTCAAAAGCTGATTCGTGTGCTGCATATGGAGCCTGTTTGAGTTCAGCAATACATATCACTGCCCTGTATTATTTTTCAAGTTCACCTTGGTTTGCTTTACAATAATACAGGCTGTGACAATTACAATGTATTTTTAATATTATATTCTGGTGTAAACCTGAAAAGTAGCTGTAAATTTTATAGAAAGGTGTGGAGGTGATGCATAGTGAATAGGAATGGGAATATCAGGATTTGGTGCTTGCAGTTCTCACTGCCTTGCTGAGTCACACTGGGCAAAAACTCATAGAACCTTTTTACTTACATTTCTTCTCTATAAATTCAGTTAATCCTGGGTGTTCAAAAGGTTAATTTGTGAATACATATGAAGGCTCTAAGAATGCTGAGTGAGAAGCACTTTATAAGGAAGCATAATATTGAATTGCCAGATTCTGAATTACACATCAGTGATGCTATTAGGATATATTTAAATTGTAATGAAAAAATCCTTCTTATTAAAGAAAAAAATCAACCACTTGGACTATTTTTATGTCTGGCAAATATTCAGTCTAGCAGTTTACAGATTAATTTAGTTGCATAATGTTCTTTCCCACTGGAAACAGGGCAATATATCAATGATCAGTATTTCAAAGACTTCTGTAGCAAAGGTGTTTGTGAACAAGGTGCTCTTGAGTAAGGTAAGAACAGAATTCAAATTAACTGTGAAAGTAGGGTTGTTTCACTGAGATAAGGTCACTGAATGTTAATGATTTTGAGAACTTTGTTGTACTTCATGTATTAGTTGCAACAGCAACCGTACTGTCAGTTTGAGAAGACTTTGGGGTAGCTGTAAGAACAATAGCTGCAAAAAAAGTAACAAGATATGGTTCCTTTTCTTTCCAACAAACCCCTCTTTCAGCCTAGGTAGCCCTTATCTGGTCCTTTGTGCTGGATCTAATAAAGCTGAAGCTTGTTGACTACAAGTGTACAAGAGAAGGAATAACTTCAGTCAACCATGCCTATTCTGAATAAACTCTGATTCTTTGGGATGAAGACCCCTATGTTTTGGTGGGTGTATGTGGTATAATCTTCACTGAGCCCCAGTGTTCAATGCAATTTAAAGATGTGCAGATAATGTCACAAGAGAGCAGAAGCTGTTCTAGAATGTTCCCTTCTATGAACAAATAGTACTTGGTTCCCTGAAATCAAGTTGAGGCGACTTTATTTACAAGGTAGAGAAGGCAGAAATAGATATCACCCCAAGAAAGATTAGTAGATACGGAAAGATTTGAATAATCTGGGATGGACTACTTGTTCACTTTTATACAGAGACAGACAGGAAGAGTCTGAAGGTAATCTTGAGACAAGGACAATCCTTTAAAAAACCGACATCAGTGAGGCAGTTAAATTCTTCTGGGAATCAGCTATTAATCAAATCATGTGGCTAAGGAAAATAAATAGACAATTTTTTGTAATTTTCCAGACTTTGTACGTTGCTATGATCTCCCTTTGAAATATATATTAGTTATATATATTTTCTATATATATAGAAATGTATGCGTTTGTCCATAAGGACAGTAACTATCACCAAGAACCACACGGCAATTCTTAGGTTTCCTATTCAGCCTTAATGATTTGTGTTTTCAATTCAGCAAACCTGTAAAAATTCATGCAAATTTTATTTATGTCTTTGCTTTAAAGGTGATGCATGGTTTCTTCTGCTGAAGAAATTAAGCAAATTGTTAAATACCTTTATCAAAATCAAATTAGTGAACGAATTTCTGTAATGGCTAACCAAAACAAATTTTTTAGGTTTCATACACACCTAGCAGTCTATTAATAACTTGTGATTGACTGTATACTTCTACTTCTATTGTAATCTAATTTTCAGGCAAATTTAGACGTTTTCAGACAAACTGAACATTAAATGGAAGGAAGAAGGTCGTGTAAAAGTCTAATAATAGTTTATGAGCTAAATGCCTTTTGTGTTGAGATTTCTAATTCTGCTGTCTGGTGGCAAGAGAATTTTCTGGCATTTGTTGCAACTATGGAACACCAAGGTTGTGTTCTTGTATGTGGGGATCTGAGAAACTTTCTCATTTGAGAATGTCTTTGAATTTCAGGGAGTTGGGTTACACGAGGTTTACTGACATAGGCAGGGTCTGTGAGATCAGTTACTTGATTAATTCTTTTTAAGGCTACAGTGTACTGTGTGATGGTGGCATATGTGACAACTGAAGAAAATGGTGTTGAGTCCCCTGGGAAATTAACATGTTTAATTGAAGGAAGGACAAATTGACTTAATTTACATTACTGTAATAGACTCTAATGTTAAAATTTGTCTAACTATTGCCTTTTAAAAGTAATAGAAAGGTACTGAGTTGATGTTATGGAAATTCTTGATAATCTTTCAGAGGGTGTGTGGGGACCTGGCTTGTACAGAGGATTCTAAAAATGTGGAACATCTTTAGAGGGCTGCTTGGGACTTGACTATGATACCACTTAAAGCTGATGTAAACTCCTAGTCATTTCTTTATCTATGAGAATAATAAATGGAAGTTTAGAAATAGTTATTTCAGTAGCCATTTGAGCTTTGGTTTCTTGGAATGAACCAAAGAAATTCTCTAAGGTGAAAGAATGCAGGAGCAAGGTCAGCTGTGCCACTTGATTCCAAAACACCTTTCTCCCCAGTTAAACATCTTCCCCTGCAATCATATAATTTCAACTCTTTCTGCAGGTGAGTGAGAAAGGACGGATCAATAGTTACAGTGATTCTGCCTTTTCACAAAGGCCTGCTTAGGCACAGCATGACAGATCTATCAGTTACAATTTGCTCTCTGATTATCAAGTCCTGCTGGCAGTAGCGTGTAGCAAGCCAGGGTATGGCCCCAAACTTCGCTGTGTTTGGTTTAGGAACGTGGAGGCTTTTCTGTTCATGTAACATATTAGGGAGTGATTTAACCATATTTTATGTTTACACAAATAAAATTATGAGACATAATGTAAATCATTATACTAATCAATTGAAGGATACTCTGGAATGACAGCTGTGCTAACAAACCTTAGTATGTGACATACAGCAAACACAAGTGTAGCATCTTAGTTATTTTTGCATGGTGTATGTGCTTTTCACTTTGTAATCAGTATTGCAGCGTTTTCCAGCTTCACATTTCTAATTCTGAGGACATTTTTCTTTTCCAAGATACATTTGTATCCAGCTCTATTCTGTATTCTCAGATTGTCTAAGCTCTTTGCCTACGGTATGGAAGTTCATCACACTTGGAGGTGGGGCCTTTACTGCCAGCAGCTATTGAGCTCTGAGAGCTGCTGGCTGGCAGAGGCTCTTCCAGGTTTCTTGGCAGTAAGCAGGGCAGTTCTGTGAAGCTGAAGCTGAAGTTCTGTGAAGTCTTGAGAATTTCAAGTTACCCTGGCAGTCTGATGGCTTTGAAATTCTCTTCTCCGACTTTGGGAGTGGGGCTGCAGCTGAGGGCTTCACGGGGCAGCGTTCCCTGATCTTGGAGCAGAGCATTGGTGCTGCAGTAGGGAGAGAAAGTGTCTGTCAGCAACACATCTGTGATTTGGCCTCCTGATCAGAGGTGCCAGCACAAAACTCATTTTAATCAATGAACCGTCATTTTCTGATAACCCCTATGTTCAGTTAGAAGTTTCTACCACTTGTGGTGTCTAGAGAGAAAAGTTCCTGAGTACTTAATGGTGTATTGATTTAGATGTTAACCTAGCCATTACCTAATCTAATTTTGGAGATAACTGTAAAACTGTTGAGTACCAGTTGTTGATCTGCACAGTTTATTTTTCTCTGTCTTTTTAAAATAACAGAGATGAGGTTTTCAGTTTTTCAAGGGAATTGTAAAGGTGTTAGGTTGATTGCTGATCAGCCTAAGATGATGGAACTTGTATCCCTCATTTTAGAAGAATTTGCTTTCTTTCTAAAGACGATAATGTCAAACCCAGAGGGAACCAAAGCTGACGTAGGGATGTTTCAGTGCAGAAACTAATTTGCAGTCATTCTACTGCAATTATGGATGAGTAGAATAATAAGTCATTCATAGTCCCTTTAAACCTCATGAAGTAAGTGGGATGGAGATGAGTATGAAATACGTTGTTGTGTGTTTGCATTTCTTTAGTTAAGACATGAAATACAGGCAGCATTGGGGGAAAAAAAGGACAAAAGTTAAACCTTATTGAATGACTTTTAAGCTTGTGTAACAGAAAAGCTGAAATATTTGCCATAGATATTCATAATAGAATGAGGAAATCTATGCATTCAGGCTTAATCACAAAGGACTTGTGTCTGTGCTCTGGAGTTTGACAGTTACAGGAGCTTTGATTTCATGTACAAAATATGCTCTGAGCAAGGGAAGTTTGCATTGCTGCGTTGGCTGGTTTGGAAAGGGAGAACTGGGCTGGGGCCCTGGTCTGGCATCCACACCCACAAGCGCTGCTCCTGAACCACAAAGCTGCCCTTGCCTTTGACCTTCACAGGGTTTGCAGTGCGTTTGAGGATACTGGCTAGATGAGTGAATATACACTTCAAATGGCCATTAGAAGGCAATCTATTTGAAATATTTTCTAGATATGTTTTCCTGGTTTTCCTCTACCTTTATCAGAATAACATCTGTTCAATTCCCAGTTTGTTTGATGCTTAGGCATCTGTTCACTGCAGTTGCAGGGATGTAATTTTTGTAGCTTCTGTTGTTGTCTTTTAACTGTGAGTTGCATAAATAAAGTTAGCTTCCAAAAATAGTTTTTATTTTCTTCTTAGACAAAGAGGATTTAGATGCTGAAAAAGTCTGATAGCTTCTTGTCTTGCTTGACTTGCATTTCAATGGCATTGTGGGATTTTCATTTCAGTACTGACAGTTCTTTAGGTATAAGTAAAAGGATAGTTGGTTTGAATTTTCTGTGTCTCAGCTAGGTGAATTCATATAATATATCAGAGAATTTGACTGTTGGCCTTTCCTTTGGCACCTGCCCGTATTCCAGGTCTGAATAAATGCATTAATGATGCTGCATAGTGTTCCAGGTGTCCTTAGCACTCTCACAGGTATGAAAGGATTATGAATTTCTCTGGTCCTATTATAATGTTATATACCATTGTTCATGTGGATACAGCAACCCAAATGATTTTTAGCCATCTGTATGGATTTTTGAATTTTGCTTCCTCTTAGACCAGCATTGTTCTTTAATACAGAAGCAGACATGGTTAGACATCTGCCATAGGATTTCACACGAATAGAAATATTAAGAACTAATTTTTGGCATCAAGGTATGAATTGGGATATACAAGAAGCAGATAATTTAGAGAAAAAATAGTCAGTTTTCATTGCTGATGAGTTTCCAAATATAATAATCATATTTATTCTCCTTTCCTTTTTTTTTGGTAGCAAATCTGATTTGCATTTCCATAGTGAATGCTAGAGAACTAACTAGAGTGATCCAGTTAGTTTTTGTTTACTCCTATTAGACAAATTATGGACTTATCATAGGTAAAATATTTCAGTAACCTCAGCAGTGACTTATGAGCTAGAAATATTGTCTACATTTTTAGTTCTGAAAAATTTACTAAAACTTGCTCAATGCTTGACAAATTTAGCAGATTTCCCTGTTTTTGACTATGTTCTTAACCCTGACTTTCACTTATGACTTTCACTTATGACTGTTAAGTAATACTGTTATTTCAGAATGTATTTAGGTCTTTAGCTTTTTTCGATCTCATTTCCGCTTTGGCCAATAACTAATGTGGAGGTCACATGCCTTTTGCTGAGGTCATATTGCATAGTCATCTACATCAACCTGGAAGTGTGACTGGATTGCATCTCTTCTTATTCCAGACTGAATGAGAGGATTCTTCTAGAAAGAACTTTCTCTAAAATTCCTTTTTGTATAATATTTTGGGATTCAATCTTTATAGTTCTTCACTGCCGATAATTTTTGGTTTTATTGATAAGACTGAGTTTCTGAGGGACTAAGTCCTTCAATGAGATTGAGTTTCTGAGGGACTAAGTCAGTCAGTGAGTTTTTCTGGTTGTAATTACAGTTTCATAATTGTTTTACTGTTTCTGTTTATTCTGGAAGGGTGTTCCTGGAGCAAGTAAATGGCTCCTATCACCACGTTAGCTGAGAATGGGAATTGTACTTGAAAATCCTGTGAAGCACGGAGGCATCATTTGGAACAAATTTGTTTTCAATATTTTACTATAAAATTAAAAATCCTTTGTGGAAAATCAGATGACAAAAGAACTCTTACTAGCGTTGCAATTCATCTTCTTGTTTTGTTTCAGCTAACTAGACCATATAACAACTTTCCTATTTTTCTATACTTGTGATAACTCAGTGCAGATTGATCGTGTAAGTAAAATCCGAGATTCCATTTTTGTATGGGTTTTGGAATAGATTTAGAACAATCTATTGTTGAAGCTGTGTAACAATAACTTCTTTCTAGCAACATTTAAAATAATTATCTACAATGATGCATTTGAGCTTAACAGTTGAATTGAACTCCCATCATTAATGTAGATAGATGCAGATATACCCAATGGTGTGGCAAGTGTGGTTTAATTTTTTCACAGTGGATTGTGGTGCTGCTGACAGTCTTCAAGAAGCTCATTTCTCCAGGTACTCTGAAATGGCTTGAATTGAGCAGTGCAGCTCAGAGGCCTCGCTCTGAAACCTTGAGTCATTTGCTGTGCTGTATAGATGGGGTAAGCATAGTTTGTTCTAGGTGCCCTTGGGTTTTATGCTTTTTTAAAATGTTTTTTTAATGTTCTCATTGTGTATCGCTGTAGGGTGAGTTCTATGTTGGATTCTGTGTGAAGATAAAAGATTTTATATGATTCAAGATGAGATAGATGAATAAAGAAAGAAAGAAATAAGAATCTGTTTTGCAGGCATATTTAAATTCCTAATTAAAGACTGTTTCCATTGCACTCAGCTGATTGTGGATTGGATCAATAGACTGCAATAGTGATCAATATCTGCAAGACCACATTATCAGTCAATTCAGATAAAATAGTTCTGGCTACAAATAATTAATAGATGTAAGAAAAGAATCCTGTCCTCACTCTGATTGTTCTTCCTTGTCTCCTGCCTGATCTGTTAATGTTGTTTTGTGATCTAAAGGTTTGGAAACTTGGTATTGCAAGGCTTGACTTATAATCTGCCCCTAGAAATTTTCTCACAATTTTCTTCAACATCAAAAGCTTCTGTATCTCTATAATGTTAGAAAAAGATATGCTCACATTTCACTTTGGGAATCTCTTGATCTTGTAAGAAAAATACAGACCTTCAGACCACAAAATGGACTCTGTATTTTTCATTCCAAATACTGCAAACTTTCTTGTACAATTTAACAATATGGTGACCTTTTAGAGCTTGTAGAGGTCTTCTTCAGAGCTGATAGATACTGTAGTTTTTTACTTGCTGATGCTAATTTACTTTCCTTATTGTCCATATCAGATTTATTATAGAGGTTTTTTAGTAAATCGTCCAGCAATCTGGTGGATTTTGATGCTATGTTTAGTTGTGCTAAAGTCTTAATTTGGTCTCCCTTTATATTTAGGCCTTCATTTGGTCCCCCTTTTTTTTTTACTTTTACCGGTTTACCTTGTCACAGGATGTTATTCTAGTGAATTGTTTGTTTAGTTTGTCTTAATTTCTGTAGAGTGGTTTTGTGTCCCTGGAAGTGTTCCCTTGTGTGGACTATAACCTTATGGAATTCTCAGTAATGTTTAAAACTCATCTCATTATGATGAAACATTTTCACTCTGTAGTAATAAGCACACCAAATGCAAATTCTGTTTTTCCCTTTATTGCGGGTTTTTGTTTGTGCACCTGTGACAATGCAAAGTTCTGCTTTCTTCTACTGACTTCCTCCTTTCCTTGTACGTTTTTGGGAAGTTTTGTACAGAAGGGCTGAAGCTGGAGTGGAACAGCTTTGGACAAAATCTTTCTTCTGCTAGTAGTCACTTTCCACTATCTATTATTGGGGAAATAGCATACTCCACATGGAAGAAAGCTCCAGGGTACTGATGAGGATCATGTGGAGTCACCTACATTTGTCTGCGTAGAGCTGAGCTTTATTTAGAATGGTTAATGCTGATCAGGAGCTAACAAAGCTCCTGACTCCCTGCCAGCTCCATGCACAATTACCCCGGTCCCTGGAGTGTAGTGCTGAGGCACTGCAGCTGACTGGTAATGCAGCATCATGCCAGAATTAACCCTGCTGAGCCAGCTCCAATGTTTTCCCCATCTGTAGTCTGCTTATTTTCCACCCTGAAAAATCTGCTAACAACTGAAAGCTGAATGTAGTCATCAAATTGTCCACACAAAATTCTCTTACTTTATATGAATAAAATGAGCCTGTTCTAATTTTGTGTCTTAGGAAGTTTCACAGAATGCTCTTTACTAATTACAGTAACCTGCAGATGCAGAAATCTTTTTCTGCTCATTTTTCCCTGGCTGCCAGGTCAGCTCTCTGTAAAGGCTGATGCACATCCAACTTTCTCCCAGCTGTTTGCCTACAAATTGCAAGTCAATATTTGATCATCAGCCAATTGCCTTTTCTGGTTGAAGTAAAGAAATTTTTCTTTTACAAATAATAGATGTATAAATAATTATTTATTTACAAATAATAAATGAAATTTCTTGGAAGTAAGAGTCCATATTTGTGGCTATTTCTCCTTGCCATTCTGGCTCCCATGCCAACACCGACTTCTGTAACTTGGTCTGATGCAGAGAATGAGCCTTCTCCAGCAGAATCTCCTTACAGATCAAGTGTGCGTAGTCTGAAAGAAGCCAAGCTTGGTGCATGATGGCTCTGGCAGCTTCATGCTTGGTACATCAGAGATAGTATCTGTGGAAAAGGTAAATCTTGCTCATATCTCCATTCCTCTGCAATTTAACTTCAGGTGTCTGGATTGTTGAATCAGATATTTCCTTTGGAAAAAGGAGCTATCATAGAGGTTCACAAAGTTTATCCTAGCATCTATTTATTAATTAACAATGAGAAGTGCCTCATAACTTTTAAACAAAATATGCGAAATTTAGGAACCAGAATATGTATATGTGAGATGTCACTATTTAGACAAAGACATTTGTATAATGGGTTGGCGTTGGTAACAAAAGGTTTTGGACTTGATGTAATAGCTGTAGTAATAAAAAAAATATTCCAATAGTTATTAGACACCGGACGTCATCTCTTCTTTATGAAAACATTTGAAAACTAGAAGATAAAAATCCAATTCAGCACATTTGTAAAATCATGGTTTTGATAACTGTGTAGTTTTACAATCGATGTGTTTTGATTTATACACCAATCACTGTCAGGTCCCTTAACAGGACCTCCTGCTTCCCCTTTTGTGTCAGTTCAGGCCAGCTGGAGAGCAGTAAAAGTGTTCAATGATACCAGTTTTGAGGGTGGTGCCCTGAGAGTCTCTTAAGTGTTTATCTAGCAAAATTACCCTCACATTTCAGTAACTGTAAGTGTCTATGAGATTGTGCTAAAGTATGTCCTAATTCAAGGTCTTTGTCTCCTTAGAATTAACATTAAAAGATCCTGTTTCATTCTGAATATGAGTAACTAATTATTTACAAGCACTTCTGTTTATCAGGCTTCTAAAATTAAATATTTTTTTCATATTATATATAATTTATATAATAATATTGTTGTTGCAATACAGTGAAAAGCACTGAATGATAAGCATTTTTCTGTTTGTCCTGAACCATTCAACTAATTCAACTGTTTCTTAGAAATTCAGCACCATCTTATTCTTGTAAAAAGCATAATGGTTTATCTATGTTTGCATTTTGCATGTATATGTCATTCCAAAAGTAAAAGTATATTTTTGTTGTTGGAAATAGATCCATGTGTTGATAAAAAGTGACAAAACCAATTTGATTTCTCCAAAGAAATGCTTCTTCACTAGACACATAAATGGACATTTTATATTCTTGTCTAAGTTTCTTTGGGGAAGTTATTGGTCCTGTCTTAACTGAATGTTTGAATGCTTAGTTGATATTTTTAAGAATGAAATAAACTTTCTCAGTTGTAATCCATCATTTGGAAGAATTGCTTATAAATGCTCTGATTCTATAGACAGCCACAAAGTAACTGTTCTTGTAGTCTTAAAATATGCTTGAAAAAGGATTAATTTAATATTGATAGTCCAAAAGGTATAAAAGTGATACCTTTTAAACCTTAGGATTATAGGAAAGTTTTACATGATTTATTTTTTCAGAAGACACACTGAATGATTTCAGACTGCATGAGTCCGGTTGAGAATCATTGCTTTATTTCACTAGATTTTCCTGGGTTCTAAAAGGATGGAAACTAAGCAGCTCCTCTGGCTCTTAATTGCTCAGATCATTCATGCATTAACCGATGCACATGCAAAGCAATTAAATGCTATCAGTGTGAAGTCTGTTTATACAGTTTTGTTGTAAGACCTGGAGAAGAACTTAAAATAGCAATATCTAATGATAGAGAATGTATAATAGAAAGACTTAATAGTGTGGAACAATTCTTTCTGAAGAGGGTTTCTCAGAAGGCACAGAGACTGTCTCGTAGTGCCTAAGATACTGATGTTGCTAAATACCAATACTGAGCGGCTGCCATCGCTTTTTGTAGCCGCACCTTTATTCAGAGTTCAGCCTGGCTCTGGCCCTTGGTGCTCCACGGTAGGGGAGGAGCACCAGTCCTGCCTGAGGTGTCTGAAGTACAGCTGTTCCCAGCTGCTGCCGTGGCCCTTTAGCTGACCCACAGGGATGTGATTCCCGGGCTGA
>QWTY01028934.1:0-19162 GCA_008033365.1 Pseudorectes ferrugineus
TGTGCCCTTGTCCTGTGATGTTGGCCCTGTGGCAGGTTTCAGGGAGGGAGAGCACTGAAGTCTGAGGCTTGGGCTTGAACAGTGCTGAAAGGAGGCAGGTAAGAGTCTGCCCATCTCTCCTGAGGCAGACATCTTGCAGAAAGCAAGAGAAAATGGAGTAAGTGAGTTTTAGGTACATTTCCATTGGTGTTTTAGGTTTTGATCTTCAAAAATTTTAACAAATGTAGTCTTGCTTTACATTGTTTAGTTTGATGTGCCCATTAACAGCTATTTCATGTTCTAGCTGAAATAGTCACGTATTTAAACACCAGCTTTGTGTTTTACTCAGCCCTGCATGCAGACAGAATGAGCAGAAGTCAGTTGCCCTTTATCCAACAGATTTCTGGTCAGAGCAGATTATCCTTCAAATCTAGGTCACTAACATGTATTTGTCTGATGTAAAACAGAATAATGTGCCATTCCCACTGATACACTGGCCAACCTCTTCTTTCTTTGGAGAGAGACTGGCAGAAGTTACTCAAGAGCAGTCAAGTCTCCAGACTTTACTGTCCCGAGAGAATTTAATATCCAGTCAAATTATACCTGTAAGACTCACAGATGATCGTATCTGGATATTTTAAGGCATTACTTCCATTTAAAATAAAGGGAAACCAAGAAATCAAGACTGTGTCAGGAATCAATATGCTGGTTTTTTAGGAGGAATGACTATCATAACATTTATGATGCTTTGCAAAACAGTAGTTCATCTGGTTGTCCCTCCCCCAAAATGAAAACATTCATTATATTGTATATAACACCTGAAATCGAATAAGAAATTTTCACTAATTGTGTTTGCAAAATTTAGAGACGAAAGCCTTGCTTTACTAAAGAAAAAGGATTTTTTTTTAACAAACCAGTCACCCTTACCAACTGTATAATCTTTATTATTAAAGTAATTCTTGAAAAATTTAGATTCTACTTAAAGATATTTCAAGCCAGTAAAATATTTTTGCTCACAACATGTTTAAATTATGTTACTCTTTCAGTTGGATAATGTTCAATTCCTACTTGAAAAGGGCGAAGCCGCATTAACTACTATTTCATTATTGCATTAACAACAGTTCACTTGCTGTTCTTACAGACTGATTAAGTAAATCACTCATGCTTCAGAGATTTTTCTGCTGTTTATTGGAGACAGGACGTACTACTAAACACAGCTTTCCAAAACAAATCTAAATTTGTCCATTGGAAACCCTTACCAAAAACAACAATGACCAATTTCTCTTCCATTAATTAAAATGTCTATTTATAATACAAGGTCTGTTTTACTTAGATTTCATAAGGCATGAGGGTTCAAATGAGACCAAAAGCAAACCTCAGTGAGCAGGAAAATCGCTGTTAAGAGAGGCAGAAACAGGGTGAATGCCACTGTCAGATGCAGAATGATGGGTCCTGATGGAGTGTCATCTTGCAGTAGGATTGGTCAGAGACTGTTTATGTTTTTGATTAAATGTCTTGATGAATATTTAGGAAAAAAAATATTTAAACAAAATCCTGGGAAGTATTTGGTCTACACTTTGGGCAGGATTGAGGTGAGAAGGTGACAATTTTACATCACCTTCTGCTCCTCTGAAGTTGGGATTAAGGAGAAGTGGGAATGACACCTGGCACAGGTGAGCTGACATCCAGAGCTTTTCAGGCTGTAAGAAATCAGAGAAGTTTGTTAGTATCCTGTGATATCATCTTCCAAACATAGCTTTTCTAAGATGAGATCTCATCTATTTTCTTCTTCCTTATGCAAAAAAAGACTTTTATCATCCTTGCTGCTCTTCTTTGTATTTTATCTACTTCTGCTATGTCTTCACTAGGCTTGAGTGACCAGAAATACCTCTTGTGTCCAAAAACTGATTGCACTGTGAGTAGATAAAATGGCAGAATGGCGTTTTCTGTTTTGTTTGCCTGTTGCCTGACTGCTGCTTACCAGAAGACTAATGTTGTCAGAATCATATATGTGGTAATTTCCCAAACTCCCACATGGGAAAAAAACCCAAAATCATTTTGAGCCCACTACCTTCTATGTATAATTAGGGTTATCTTCTGCAATGCTTTACCTTGCACTTATCAACCCTGTATTTCATTTAGTGCCATTTTGTTACTTAGTCATTCAGCTTTTAGAATCCTTCTGGAAAGCCTGTCTTAGCTTTGTCTGCTTTGAATATCCTGTTTCACCTGTGTAACTTCCCTTGGGAGCCTTTGTCCCAGCTTATTTATAAGTCAATTCCTTCTGAGTGGTTCTCACACAGATTCTTGGAGATCCCCCCCAGTGCATCCCCCAGTTATGAAATCGATCTTTTACTCCTAAACTCCATTACTGCCTTTTAAACAGTTAATCCGTGAAAGGACCTTCCCTCTCATCTCCTCACAACTGAATTGAATTGAATTGAATTTTGTAAGAGGCTTCTGTGAGGAACCAAAGGAGATTTGAAAGTCCAAATATGCTTCTCAGCTGAACTATCTTGTCCACATACTCAATGACTCCTGAGAACTGAAACCATGTAAGCATGACTGTCTGCAAAACCACACCATGAATTATGTAAAGTACTGAGAGATGGGAGGTGTCTCAAAGTCATAAAGATGATTTAAGAATGAAATCTCCAAAGATATTTTGGTGTCCATTCCCTAATGATTCCATTTTGCATTCAAGTCTGAATTGATTCTGGGTTTCTAACTTTGTGCTTATGAATACCAAAAGGAAAATTTCTCTGATGTTCTCTATCCTATACCTAAAATTAATCATCTGTGTCCTTGAAATTTAATTAAACCAGATAGTCTTTTAAATAGTTTTTCCACCATATGTTGGAAAAAGAGTAGCAAAATTAAAAGAATAAATCACATCAGAGAGTAAATTAAATACACTGTTTGAAGCCAGCCTCTCTCTCATTTTCCTCATTGTTAAAACTGAGTCAATGCTGACAATAAGCATTTAAAAGTGGTGAGGACAGAGCACTTCAAAATGCATTGTACAGAAAGCTGTGCATGGAAGGCATTAAATGGGCTAGATTTTCTAAAGTGTTTTCCCCTTTTCTGATTGCTTTGGTGTGAAACTAGTTGTATGAAATACATTCTAGACCTGATGGAGTAGAAATAAAAGCTTTACAAAAATGAAAGATGAAAAACAAAAACCATTTCGGAAGTATTACCCCCATTTGTATGTTGCTTACTGTAAAGCTAAGTCAAGAGACTTTAATGCCATCACTTTGTAAAGCACAAAAAATCACTAAATTTGTAAAGGGTAATTAAAAAATGAAAAAAATATGTAATTCTTGTTTGATGAAAATTGTTTAAAGCCAATGCCTAAGCCTGTTCATTATGACATCGTAAGACAATACACATAAATTTATGTTGTTGAAAAAGCATCTATAGAAAGTATTTGCTCAAATCGCAGGAAATATAATTAGTTTTCAAAGGATAAGTCTTCTAAAATACTCAGGGTGTGAACATCTGAAAGAAAACTATCAAAAGAACACTTTCATCTTGCTATTTATTTCTTTTCTGTTTCTCATCCTAGCTTATGACCCTTTTCCCTATGCCTTAATCAAGGACAGATGGAGTTGTGGCTCCATATTATGTAACACTTCACATCCCTTTAGAAGGATAAAGTTAATAACTTCAATGGCAGTGGATTCTGCCACTCCAGTTGATGTCCAGTGGCTTCCAGCTACTCTTTGATTTTGGTTTTAAAATCTGTAAACACATAAATAGTCTGGGATTTATACAAGTGAGATCCTGTCCAGTTTAAAATTAATAAGTTTTAAGGGTAGTCTCATTAAAATAATGATAGAAATGTTTGAAAAAGTCATTTGGACTAATTTATCAGTGAGTAAGCTAGTGAACAGGTTGAAGACTGTCAATGGATGAGTGTCCATGGTAGATATGTCAGATGGTATGAACTGAATATGACCTTGAGAATGAAGAGTGACTCTGCAACCCCACCACAAGGTACCAAGGTAAGTCACTCTGTAGTTCACCAACCCTCTAGGTTAAAGGAAGACATATCCACTACTTAAGGGAAAGCACTTGAGGTCAGTTCTTCATCTCGCATTTTGACATATAATTTTAAAAAAGGTTCTTTATCAAAGTGTATAAATTTGGGGTTTTTTTCTCTGTGACTCTTCCCCCAGGTCCTTTATATGTAACAGGATGTTGGAAGATTATCTGAAATGTCTAATTGTAGTTTTGTCGTAAGATTATGGTGGTTTAGAGACAGATTTTTTTTAAATACATCCATAATGCTAAAGTAAATCAGATGGAGGATTTTATTGTTCCTGAGGCCAGATATCACCACATGGCTCATGATGGGAGTGTGTAACATCAGTCCCCAGTGGAGGAGATTTGTCTGGGAGACAGCTTTTTGGTGTGTTCCACCCCAGAGTGAGCTAACCCATAAGCAGCATGGACAATGAATTTCCAGCACGTGGGCTGATTCCCCAGCTCCCCTCAGCAGCATGGAGGAAGCCTTTCTGTCCCCTCTGCTTCATTTTGGGTGGAACCAGTCTAGGGGCTCAGAGGGCCAAAAGGACACAAGCCCACTTCTGCAGTCTCATGGGAAAACTATCCTCTTAGCACAGACATGTGGGTCTTGATATGTCCAGGGTTTCATTGTTAACTTTCAACACTATTAGCCAGTTTCATTGGAAAGGGCAGAGATCTCACCACCCTGAGATCTTTCAGGTGATGTCTGGTCAGGTAGGAGAGCTCTCATGGTGTCAGGTTTTGCCTGTGAGACCTGGCAGTGCTCAGAGTGCAGGCACATGCCAGACTGCAAAGCCGCCTTGGCTCCTGGGGGATTTTACTGTTAAAAATCCCATGATGGTTATGGAGCTGTGGCATCTCCAGGGTTGGAGGTCGGGCTGTAAGGACTCTGGCTCTCCTTGCTTCTGATGGCACTTAAATGATCCCAACAGCTACAGCTTAGGTGTCTCTAGTGCTGTGTTTGTGTAAATGCATAATATCAGACAGTAACACGTGGAAATAGCAACACAATGCTATTCTCTTAATCAATTATTTAGTCTTTGAAAAAGGTTTTTCTGATGAAGGTTAAAAAACCCCTACATAAACACATACTTTTTTTGCAACCAGCAAACAGCTCCATGTTGGGAAAACAGTAACAAACTGATCCAGAGATTTATCAGGGAGAAGGTGATTCAAATCTGCTCAAGCAGAGAGGGAAACTGAACATGTGTCACTCACACCCCCAGTGAATGCTGTACCTCTTGTATCCGGGGTAAATCACATTTACTGCAGTCCTAAATAAAAAACTAATGTGGGGACTGGACATGCTTCCCTCTGGCTTTTGTGAGAAAGAAGTGACACAGACAACGGTCTGGGTGGGTAAAGCAGGGCTCTAAATCCCATTTGGACATAAGTGGCTCCTTACGGTTAAAGGCTGGGTGCTGAATACCTAAAAGAATTTGATTTAAACATCCCTGCCCTAATCTCAGGTGGCTTCCTGCTCAAGTTGCCACGGTGTAAGCTCAAAAGGAAGGCTGTGACATTGAAGATAAATTGCTCAGCCCCATGTGACAAAGCTGTGACCCACCATGGCACAGTGGAAGTCAGGGCTCTCCAAGCTTGTGTTGAGCTCAGTACGTTTTATTCTTACCACAGATCTCTCAGGAGCAACAGAAATTAAATTTTTTAAAAATGAATGAAGTACATATGGCAACACAGCTGCTGAAAATCTGTTACCCTTTTTAATCACCTCTCATGTCCTCGGCATGCATTTTATCCTTCAAACTCAGTAAAATGAAAAACACTGAGAGGAAGGCATGTCCCTGTATTATTGGGGGACTTGGTAGTGTTATTAAGTCATTAAGTCATGCAAGAGAAGCCTTGCCTAATAAGGCTATCCAGAACTTAGGTCTCAGTGAGTTCATCTTTAAAATACTTTACATACTTATAATCACTAGGACAAGCAGAATTTTCACAGAGGTACTGCAAACTGCAAATAAATAAAATTGAAAAAGGAGACGACCATCCTTCTTTTTCTTAATGATGGTGAACTTTTGAAATGAAAAGGTTATAAGCCCTGGATAAGTGCTCAAACAGCCTTGCAATGACACAATTTCCCACCTGCTTATGGAAACACTGTGGAACAGTCCTTCAGGCTGAAGTGACAGTGTCTCCAATGCACTGTTTACTGCCTACCCTCCTTCCATAAGCGTTCAATGCCATAAGCAGTCAGAGTGACTATTTCTCATTTGGTAGCCTTGAATCAGACTACTGGTTATTCACCTTTGCACGTCAGCTCCAAGGTAAGGAGAGCAAGTTGGGTGATATATTTAATTCCAATGCTGAAGCTGGGGAGAGAGAAAAATGCAACTATTGAAAGAGGTTCTTCTGTGAAGGAGCAGTGATTTACGTCCTGAATAGGTGCAAATGATCCTCCCTTCCCACCCCCAAGTTCAGCCAATATACTTGTTATTCAATATATTGCTGCTCTGGTGCTTTTTTTTCTTGGAGTTTTTGATGCTCTGTTAAGTTCAGAAGGCTGTGGTTTAGTAAGAGGTATGAGGGAGCATTTCCCATGAGGGATTGGGCTCCTTGTCAGCCCAAGAAGTGGTCATTTTCAGTCAACAATGAAGCATCTGTCGGTCAAAGAAAAGGTCTTTAACTAGAACAAGCTCCTGAACTTACAATTCATCCCTGCTGGAATGAAAAAGAATAGAGCTGCTTTGTCTGTTGGTTTTGAATCCTTCATGGAGAGCTGCCAGTGACTGTTAACTTGTGTATTATTGTGCTATCAGACAGGAGAAACATCAGGCAGAATTTACCAGCACAGTCACAAGCCTTTCATCACACAGTTATTATAGTGATAAAGTTCAGTGGTAGTTACTCACCTCTCCAAAAACAAATATCACCCACTCAGACAAGAGAGAATGGATTTCTGCAGGGTGCTGCTGCATTAGCTCGTGCTACTGCACCTGATTCCCAGCTCCCACTAAATCCAAGTGCCCAGTGCACTTTGAAGTACAGATTGTCAGAGCACTCCTGTGAGCAAGGAGGGACCATGATCTGCCCTTGTTTCGTAGGTTTGAGATGGAGCTGTAAGGCTGCTGCTAGGTTGAGCAATGGAAACACATTGCCATGGACTTGGGCCCCTCGATCTCTGGGTCATTCAATTCAGCCTGGCTGGAGCAGACACCCTGCTACCAACATGACCGTGTTTCCTCCCCACAGAAAGCTCAAGGAGAGCAATGATAAACCTCTGGAGTCAAATCTCTTCCCTATGGGGCTGGGATACATCTTGCTGCTTAGGGCTCTTGATTTAGACATAGCTAGAAAAATTAAAGCTCAGATTCACAAACACTGGAAGTCACCTGATTTCCACGTATTTTTACGTGAGTTTTAACTTCTTGTTTGTCTTTAAAACCCAGACTTTGTATCATTGCTTAACCAGGTAATCTGCTGAGGTGCTTTGGAGGGGTGCACCTCAGCTACTCAACTACATGGCATGCTCGATAGACAGGTGATTGTGTGTCTTATTTGTCTTCTTTATCCTCCAGGAAGACGAAGTTGCTCGTGACAGTCGATTCAATTTCAGTGGCTATGGCATGGGCCACTGCCTCCAAGTCAAGGATGGCACAGCAGTCAAGGCTACGCCACCCAACCCACCCCCGGCACCACCAAAGGATTCAGAGTCCATCAAAAAGAAATTTGTTGATCGTGCAAAAAGGATTGATACAATATCCCGTGCTGTGTTCCCACTCGCCTTCCTCATTTTCAACATCTTTTACTGGATTACATACAAAATTATACGGCATGAGGACATCCACAAGAAATAGGCAGCTCTGGTTCGCCAGGACTTCTTAGCCAAAGTGATCCACGTGTAAATAAACAGTGAAATGTCTTTCTGTCATATGGACTAAGGATTTCTTCCCCACTCCCCCAGAACACTGGAGAAAAAAATTAGCAAAGAGGAAAAGAAGTATAGAAGGAAAAGTGATTCCATGATAAAATATGCCGTGAGACCAGTCAAGAGGCTCCCCCTATGTACTCCTAGTGTGTTCTCCCAGATTCAGCATTGATCAGACGTCTATAACTGGGGCTAAATTTTACCCAGCTTTACCACCAAGATATTACCTTTCAGAACAAAAGAGAGTCAGAAAACAAACAATTCTCCTAAAACATCTATCAAGAGACTGTGGTGGCTACAGTACAGTGAGTTATAAGAGGACCAAAATTTTTCAGGATAATGTTGCCTTTCTATTTGAAACAAGTCTACTGAGCTACATTCCATGACCATGTCTGTAGGTAGTGGTTTCACCAAGGAGTCCTTTTGTGGGTTGTAAATTATTTCTATTGATAGGGGAGAGGGAAAAAAAAAGAAAAAAAAAAAAGATTTATACTTTACTATCCTTGTGGGTGTGCATTTTAATATTATCTTGCTTTACTAGAATTGTAATTTTGGGGTTGAACTTGTGTGTCGTGTGATTTATTTGATAGTTGACACTCCAAAACCAGTGAAACTGCCCTGTTTATTTCTGTTGGGAGACAGTGCACTTACTTTATTTTATTTCTGCTGATTTTACATGCAACTTGAGGTGCCAAACTGTATTTTACCTATTGTGCTACCCTGTACCACACTACTTAGTAAGAACTTGTTTCCTCAAAGGTGTAGCTCAGTTTAGCATTGAGTTTCTATTACCGCTCTCATTGTAGCTGCAGTCAATAGCTCTATAGGTAAACACAACTTGTTTACAGACCTCTAATTTATATCTTTAATCAAAGTGGCTATCATTTTAAATATCATTAATTAACCTAAGAATTTTAAAACTGTACTGTGATTTTCAGAACCTGTTACCTTTTGGTGCCGGATCTGCGTTATTCAAATCCTTGCTACATGTTTTAAAGTAGAAAATTTTAAAAAGTTTAAAAAAAAAAGAAGAAAAAAAAAAAAAGATGGTATTTTTGCTTACATGGAAGAAGACAACCTGTAACATAAGATGAGTAAAACATTAAAATTTTACACTTGCTGTAAAAGGGTTTATTAAAAAAAGGTATTTGTTCAGTTTCAATAAAGCTAAATGTGGTACTAACATTTCTTCACTCTTTTCTTCATTTGCAGCAGCAGCAGCAGGGCTGTTCGTGCCAGTGCCCAGCTTTTCCATTGCTCTGTCAGCAGAAAGAGGGTGAAAAGCAGCCTTCTGCTGACCTGACTTAGCACGCCAAATTTTGCTATCTATTCTGCAGTAAAGGGACTATTGCAGCCCCTGGGAGTACGTCAAAGACTGTGTCAGAAATGTGGCTAGGATATGATGGGAGCATTTGCAGAACATTTGTATGTGCTGAGCCAGGCCTGGGGGAGGAGGGACACTGCTCCCCTCTCACAGCATCCCTGCACAGCAAGAAATACAACCCAGCTTCACATGTACTGTGCCTGTCTTGAGGGTATCCTGAACTTCCTTCTGACTTCACCACTTTGGTGAGCTGAAGGAGATGCTGAGCTGGCCTATGCCAGGTGCCTCTTGTAGACATGGGAATGACCAGTAGTTTAAAAGCAAATTAAAGACTGCATTCAATTTTCTGCCCTTCCTTTGTGAGGCCCAAATACACATCCTGTAGCTGCCCAGTATAGACATTTTTTCCCACTCTCCTAATGAGATGTAGTACTGAGACATGCTGAACCTTCAGCACCTCTCACTCTGCTTTCACTCCTGGACCAGCTTCTGCTGAGAGGATACAGATTCCACAGCCTGCCTGAGCCTGTATTTGTGTGTCTGTGTTCCCATCTCTCTCCACATGGCTGCCTGTCACTACCAGGCTTTGTTCCTCCCCAGGAGAGGGGAGGGAATCTAGAGATCGTGGCAACTCTGATTCCTGAACAATAAATTAATGGCAAAAAGCCAGTCGTGCATTTTATCTTCCCATACCCTCCTTAGCTCTGTAGACTCTTCTGTTGTTTACACTTCTGATGGAACTGGGAACATCACCTGCATCTCATTGAGACCATGAATCCAGATGTGACTGACAGCCCCAGAAAGGGGAACCAGTGAGAACTCAAAACAACTGTCCAAACTGTTCTGCTTTGAAAAACAAGCTTGTTACAAATTCAAGTATCATTATAGTTGCAATTTTTATAGGATCAGATTTGCTTTCATTCATTTTTAAAGTGGAACAGTATTTGATTATGGATAATGTAGTAGAGGAAAACCCCAGCACAATCCTAGTACCATGAACTGAGGCAGGGTGAGGACACCCAGCTGTAATCCATGTTTGTATGGGAAGTTAGGAGCCTTCACTGGTATGTAAACATTCAGAGCTCACTTTTACTAACCCCTTGTTCCAAAAACTCTGCTTCAAAGGATGGTGTAAGGCCAGGATTAATGTTAATCCTCAGTGCCCAGATGCGTTGCTAATGAATGTCAGAGCCTACTGCTCACAGCTGCCCCAAATGACTGCAGACCACTGCAATAGGAATGCAAACCTACTCTCAGCTGATGGATATCTTTATGTCCCTTTCTGTGGTGAAGGTCATGTGCCTCCAGCATCCACACCACAAATTCAACTGCACTCTTTGCAGTGCTTGGCTATTAGCATTTACTAAATAGGTTATTAAAATGTAATTGCTGATCAGAATTGAGCTTTGCTGACAGTATCCATGGGAAGATTGCTCTGCTGTTGCCTTCTGTATAAACTTTGGTCCAGTCATCAGAATAATCTGTGCACAAAATTTGAATAGGTCTCTCTCTCTCTTTCTCTCTTTTGAAGACAGAATTTATGGCTACATGGCAATTAGTCAATTAGTCATGAATATTGAAATTATCTAACTAAATTTTGGAAACAAACAATGCATGCAAATGGACAAGGTCCACCAAGCACGGCGATTAGGAATGGCCACATGATACAGAAAAGTTGTCACATGCTGGCTAGTGGCCTGTGAACCCTCTGACACAGGGATGGTTTGATACTGGCCATCTATTAAAGAACCTTCTCTCAAAGAACATGGCTGGCACCAGAAACTGGTTGAGAAACTGCCTGCAGATAAAACATCAAATAACAAGGATAGCAGGACCTACAGAAGGACACAACTTTCCTAAACAAATTCTCAGTAGGGTTAACAGAGAAAAAAGACTCAAAAAATGGTCATCTTGTGGAGTGCCCACATGATAGGTTAGCAAAAGCCCTGTATGTTCTCAGTTTCCTGAATCGAGGTGAAGCTGGCCAAACAGCATGCAAAAGGCAATATTCTTTTGATACCAAGGCTTGTCCCAGACCTCCGGTGATGGTAAAGGACCCAGTAACAGGGCAGTGGGCAGGACCTTTAGACTTGTTAACGTGGGGAAGGGGTTATGCTTGTGTCTCCACAGGTCACCACTTGAAATGGGTTCTTTCGCCTCTCCTTATTGCTGCAATCTTGCTCTCAAGGAAGCAGCAGAATTAAATACTGAAGCAGTTTCATTTCAAGACACCACTGCAAGAGAAAAAAGAATGTCTTAGAAAATAACTCCCAGACAAATAGCCTTTGTGAAACAGGAGACAGCAGGATGGAAGGAAAGAGATCTGGGATTAATTCTGAAGAGCTTCCACACATATTGGAAAGCCTGCACGCTACAATTCTAGCTGGTAAAATAAAATTAAGCCCTAGGGCATTTAAACTACTTGCATTTAGCTATAAAACAATTATGATGACTTCTAACTTACCAAGGAATCTTAAAAAACTTTAAACACATTTTTAAAGGATGCAACATCAGGTCAGGTCATTGGCGTCCTGCTGTTACAGGCTGGACCTGAGTGGTTCAGTACTCAAGGGGAAATGTTTAGCCATTTTTCACCAGATAGATGCTGTCAGGTGCTGTGATAAAGCCTAATTGATAAAAGAGATCTTTAAAAAAACCTTATTACATTAGGAGGAAAGTGAAAAATAAAAAAAGGTGCAATATGAAATGAGAGATCTCTCTTTGTTACTCTTTCCTAGTGTTTTTTCTCTCCATATTTCTTTAGATGGCAGAGCCATCACTTGTGATGTACTGAATCAGAGGTGGTGTAGCAATAGAGGCTTTTGGAGTATCCAATATCAGAAATCAGCCATTCATAACTGCTGGAGGACAACTCCAGGATATGCAATGACTCTGGGGTCAGATTATTTCATGTTCTGCAGAGGTGAGGAGTAAGAGTGAACTTCATCCACAGACACTGAGATTTTCTCACTTTGATTCCTTTTTTTCCCAGCATGAGATGTTGAAAGCAGTAGGAAAGAGCTGATGGAAAAATAATGTTTGTCTACTGCAGGCTGAACTGCTACAGTTCTTCACCTTTATGCAAACCTGCCTGACATTGGTGGCACAGGAGCTGCTGCCCAAACGTGAGGCACCAGCCAAAACTTACAGCCTTTTGTAGCTGATGTTACTGAAATTACTGTGAAGGAATGTGAACTAGTATTTGAGATTACACTCATGGGCATTTCTTGGGAAGGGCTTTCATTGGGCTGAATTGGTGTCTGCCTCAGCAACAGGATTCTGCATCTGCACCTGGAAGTTGCATTTCGTGAACTTATTCAAAAGATCTGACTCAGTCCAACAACTCAGCCTCAGTGGCATTTCTGTATTTGGAAACATTTCTAAATACATGAAGGAATATATTTAATGAGTGATTGTAAAAAACATATGCACAGATTTCTAATTCATTTAAAATTAGAACACAGCAACGAACAAAGAAACAAAATCTTTGTACAAAGATGAGCTTTGTATTACACAAAGTAGAATGAAAATAATTTTATTTAGTATATTCATTTTCATTATCTATAATGTAGTATCTGTGGAAAATTATCTTCTGCCAGACTTTGACAGTAATTTATTCTAATGGTTTTTGGCATAGAAGTTTTTGTCTTACAATGTTTTGGAAAACTAGAAAACCAAAATGAAGGCTGCCTAGAGAAACTTCTGCCTAGGAAAATACTCTAAGCAAGAACATGTTTTGTCCATAAATGCCCCTCACAGATTTTTCATTTAAAATTAATATTCTCTAGTTTAACAGGAAGATAAAAAGAAGATATTTTTGCCATTTGAAGATACATTTCCTAATTTTGCAAGGCAATTGTGAAATAACATCACATTTAGGGCTTAGCTGCAGAACAAGAGAAGCTTCACCAGTTCCAGACAAACTCATCCATCCAAACTACTTCCAAATCCAATGCAGTGCTTGCTGAAAGAAAAAGGAAAAAAAAAAAATCTTCAATAGCTTCTAGATCAGTTCCTAATAAAGGATCAGTTTCCAACACTAAGCACTAGAAATAATCTGAGAGGGAAAATATTCAGAGTGGATTAGCTCTCTTCGTCTCAGGAGGAATAGAAACTTGAGTCAAAATAAGCATCTCAGATAATAAGTAGGAAAACTGACTCTGTGAAATACATACACTGAAATGAACATGCTAAATAATTATCTCTGCTATGGAGAAATTCTGTTGAGGCAATATTAGGAAGAAAGTAGTGAATCCTGATCTCATTTTATTTCTGCTAAAAATGGGATTTTACTGGGACAAATTATATAATATCCTCTCTAGTCATCTGAACAGCTGTACAACTGATTCAGAACCAGCTCCTTCATATTATCACAAGGCTTGAATGTGATGTCTAGCAGAGTGGGTTCCTGTTGTGGAGATGGTGGACAGTGGGTGCCATGCCAGGAAGATGGCAGCTGGGTGCATCCCTCCTCTTTCCACAGGAAAAACAGCAAGATCCCTGAGAGTGCACACAGGGAGTATATTCCATAGCAGTGCTTAATGAAAATGCTTTAGACAGAGCAGTGGAAGGACTCACAGATTTCCACCTTACCCTTGCTTTGGCATGAATCTGTTTTCCCTCAGGTGATGAAGAGTGCTACCCTTGACATCACAGGGTCAGGCCTGTGGCTGGACATATTTGGAAATCACATATTTATCACCTGGCTTCTGGGCAATACCTTCCCTCTTTTCCCTTTAATACAAAAAGAGAAAAGAGCTATGCCAATGTATGAAACATAAAGCAAATCCAGTGCATTGCTGGCATTTGCACCAGTGCTAAAAACCTTGCATGAGGATGTGTCCTAGCAGTAGCCAGGACATTGCCTGTTTCTCCCTGACCCAGAAGAATGCAGTGAGGGATCTGAGAGGCACAAGGGCTGGTGCAAGAAGAAAGGGAGCTCAAGGGCACAGGCAGTGGGCAGGTGTGGGCATGAGATGATCAACACAGACACCTTCTTGGGCTGCTCTGCAAGTCTGCACTGAGGTGGGAGCCTACTGTGCCCAACGGTGTTCCCTGGGCAGGACCAGCCAAGGGAAACAAGGAAGGGGAACTCCCAGGGATGGGAAGTGGCCCAGTAACAGCCAAGAGCAGACTCCCAGATCAGACTGACAGAAAGGGGGAGAACTCATCAAAGATGAGTCGTCTAAAATATGTATTTACAGAATATCTTCTGTCTCATCTGCTGAGTGCAACCCCATTATAAAAATCCAAGTTCTACAGCAAAAGACTTGATTGGGCACCATGCTCCAAACAGGAAATCATAATGTTGCATGTGGAACCAGAGGGAGTCTTTGGCAGGGTTTTCCAGTGAGAAAATGAGAGCACTAATCACTTAATTCACGCTGGAGACACTACCTCCTCCTCCCCCTGCATTGTCAGGCAGAGATGTTATGAAAAGGCCTGAGAGTCTGGCAGTGAAGAAGCTGCCAATGTGTGGTTAAAGTTTTCCCCTTAGCCATTGCTTGGAGTTCAAAGGGGACACATGTATGGCTGCATTTGGGGGAGACCAAGGAGAACAGCATGCACAAATGTCTGTGATGAGCTAATTAACCTTTAGAAAAGGAGAGTGAGCACATTTTTCCTGTAATAAGCTAATGAACTCTATCCTCCGGGAGAGATGAGGGACATAATCAATGAGGCTCCTAACAGGGGTTTGCCAAAGATGGTCTTCAGAGGAGGGGTGAAGAGCAGGGCTGGTACTGAGTCATTAGCTTAAAAAACAAGAGCTGAAAGAGTTGCCTGCTGCAGGAAAATTGGGTTCCCCTTCCATGTGTATTACATTACATATAATAGGGCTCTGAAAGCATATTTTCCGCTTGGAAGAATATCACAATTTTCCACTAATCTATGAAAGAAGCAAAGCTGAAAAAAGAAAAAGTATCTTTTTCTTGACAGTTTTTCCTTATAGTAGCTCAAGTCAAAACCAAGAGAAACTTTTATGCTGACCTTGGATGTAAGCCAAGCTGTTACAGGTTGATGGTGAAAGTTTCAATATGGGCAGGGTCTCAGCCTACATCTTAGCTGTCTGCTGTTATGGCACATTTGCTTCCCACTTTGGAGCCCGGTGACTTTGTTTTCTTGAATTACCACAGTGAGAGGTTTCATCACTGACCCTTCTGGTGTTGCAAGTGCAGTAAGTGAGGTCAAAAATGAAGAATTTGCTAAAGAACATTTAGAATTTCAATGAAATTTTCCTCTCGTCAGAATCTCTGTGTATAATAGTCTTTCAAAGGCCTCTTCAAAAGGACACTGGCAGAGGCTAAAGAGCATTTTAATGTTTCCTTTGATTTATTAACACTAGCTCAGTTTTTAATTTGCAGAAAAGAAGTGCTCCATTAATACCCACAGTAACATTTCACATTAAACATCCTAAATGTGACCTAATCTATTTTTAAAGGAACTAATTCCCATGCATTGGTTGACTTATTCCAGGCATTACCAAGGCTGAAAACATGAGGCCTGTTCCTGACATGCAGCAAGGTTTCCTTGAACAGCTGCACTGTTATTCTATCTGTAGTTTTCTGTAATAATATCAGTGGGCAGGACTTGTTTTATGGCACTAAGGAAACAAAGGAGGATATTTTAGCATAAAGCAAATTTGCATATTTGCTGCTATAATAGCAGAGAGAATTTCACTGGAAATTGATAGTTTCTGCAAATTGTAAAGCTTGCATTGCATTTGTGCACACACACATACAGACACAGACACACACACCCCCCTTTCATTTTGCTTCCCTTAGTCTTATTACAGTATTTCTTTGACTGACGTCCCTGAAAATTTCATCAGCTACGCTGTCCTAGCTAGTGTTGTAGCACAGATAAATATCTACCTTCTTTTTCTCTGACCTAGATGTGGAAAAGGTCCAAAAGTTATCTTTAGCCTGATTAATCTAAGTCTGATCTGCTAATATGCTGCCATGGATTAAATATATATATATGTCATCTGAAATAGCTGAGGCACAGCTCAGGCATCCTGTAAATGGCAGCTCTGGGATGTATCTGCAGTGGGTTTTGCTAAGCAGGCACTCTGCCCAGTGCTCTCTGATAAGGTTTCTGGGTCACATCTGAAGACATCAGCAGAAAATGTGATTGTGGTTACTGCTGATGGACATCTTTCCTGCAACTTAAAACTCGAGCTGATCTTAATAAATCACAAGGGAAACATGTACTAAAAAGGGAGAACTCTTTAACCTCCCCCTATGCCAGGTGCTGGCACAAGAGCCACAACAATGCAGAAGGATACTGTAAGCCCCTTTTGCATCTGGGGAGGGTCTCCATGGCACTGGTGCCTGGGGAAGGAATCCCGACCTCCCAGACATCCTGCAGGGCATAGAGGGGCTGCCTTGCAGCAACAGACAGGACAGGGGACATGCAGACTACACCATCAGCAATGTTCATCCTTGGAGCAGCCCAAGAAGAGGCTACTTTACAAGTGGTTTATTCTCCTCACCACAGCTTGATCAAATTGTCTTTTCAAGGTTGCCCAAGCCCTAATGTTCACACTTCTGTTTTCAAGCTGTGGTTAGGTGACCACATGGTTACACACTGGTGGCTTTTGCAACTGCCTCATGCACATTTCACTTCTGGCCACTCCCTGGGGGGTTTTCTAGCTGCCCTCCCGTTTTCACTAGCTATTCTCACTTCAGGCTGGACAGAAGCAGCGAGCCAGGTCCTCTGTAAAACAAGAAAGATGGAGAGAAAACCTACCTGCCAACACCAAACCACCCAGAGAGCTGCTCCCCAGCTCAGCCACACAGGCTTGGGGGGTTCCCTACAAGCTGATGAAAAGGCAAGAGGCTGCAGCATTGTGTGTGCAAAAAAAAAAAAAAAGCAAAGGGGAGCGGGTTTAGGAAACACCTCAAAAAGATCAGAGACTTCAAGAAAGTGCTAACAGCAAAAGGAGAACTGAAAACAGAGAGAAAGAGTCCTCTTGCCCATTTCAGTGGTCATATGAGTAAGATAAGCAGATCTCCACCAAGGATATTGTCACTAATTGCTGTTTTTAATGAAAATTGCCTGGCAGATCCCCAGTATCAGCTACGCACTCAGAGGGGCTTTTCTATTATTAGGACAGTCAGCTGGGAGAATGGCCAAGGTTTTTATTATCTCCATTACCA
Organism: Pseudorectes ferrugineus; assembly: GCA_008033365.1. Lineage (NCBI taxonomy): Eukaryota > Metazoa > Chordata > Aves > Passeriformes > Pseudorectes > Pseudorectes ferrugineus. The sequence continues at coordinate 17,378 of QWTY01028934.1, forward strand.
GCTAGCTTTAATGGGTACTGGAGAGCATCTATGATTTTTGGAAATACAACTGCATCATTTGGACACTACTCCAATATTCCTCTGTTTCAGGAAGGTCACCATTGGTCCCTCAAAGGAAAAATTAAAATCCTAGGCTGAAATAATGAAAAATCAAAGTGTGAATGACCTTAAGAGACGGCAAAATCTACTCTGGCCTCAAAGGGACTGGCTGAAGATGGAATACTGGGCGTATGTCCCCTGGAACCTCCTCTTAGTCCTGCCCTGTCTCCTAGCAAACTTTTTGTCATGCACAGCATTTTCACATTTATATATCCCCATGAGAAAAAAATCAGTTTGTCCCCACAAAAACTTGCAGCATCTTTACTAACTTTTCCTGTTTCATGGAGGTTTACAAAAGCAATTATTAAATTTTAAAACAACAAAGTCATTCAGCGAAGAAACAGTTTGCTACAGAAAGCACCGTTCAGCTTTTTGGTGTTGAATATACAGGTGTTTATCCAAGCTATAAAGAATACTTGGTTGAAGAGTCCCTGAAACCCCATTGTTCCTGCTAATTCCTGTAGAACTGTTATTTTCTAAACTACTGCATCCCTGTTCCGGAGTAGTGGCTTACTGGGAGATTTTTTTTTCTCTTTTTTAATTATATATTTCCAATTATGATCACTGGGCTTCAAGGACAAAGGATTTTTTTATTATTATGCTTTTCATGCATCATTGGAGCACCTAAAGAGCTTCCAACAGATTCGGAAAATCAGGCTGCCTGTAGTGAATGAATTCTTCAAAAACAGTGATATTATTAGCTCTTCTGTGTCATTGAACAGACAACCTAAATGCTAAAACCAGAAATTTCATTAAAGATTAAAGAAATATCATTTCACGTTTCACCTGCTCCATTAATATCAAATATGAATTCTATCTTTCATGACACAACTGAAGTGCAGTGTAAGATTTCAGATATAGCATTATTTAATCTCTTTCAGAGAAAGAAAAAAAATGTTCAAAATCCTTGAAGAGCTGTGTCTGAGCATGACAATATGCTTTGTCTGACCATTTTAAGTCACTAAAGAATATCTTGGCCTTGTGATTTTTCAATAGCTCCTGTTCTTCATGCACCACTTGAAATATGTTAATGGAGACATAACTTTCAGGAAATGCCAAGCACTTATTCTCTGAGCGTAAGGCCTCCAAAGACTTCTCTGTTGGAATACCCAAGAAGTGAGGCACTCAAAATCATTAAGTGCTTTTGGAAATCTCAGTCTTGAGTATTATGGTCAAACTACTTTTACCTGGAGTTTTTCCTGGTCATTTACTTGCAGCTCCCTCTTTTACTTTCTTCTCCCAAAGAGTAGTTTCTGAGCAGACTCCTGGCCTTTTCACCAGAGGCCAAACCCCCTGGGGACATGGTGAGTTGTATTTTGTATCTCTACAGTAAGAAGAGGACTGTAGAAGTTGCTTAACAGGAAAAAGAAAAACTGGAAAAGATGCCTGACAGACATTTTTCTAAGAGCAGCATCCTAGCAAAAAGGCAAGTTCAGAAGGTCATTCCACCATGTTAACATTCCCTATGTACCTTATAGCAGACGATTAAAAAAGGACACCAAAATCTTTCCAGAAAACACATCCCCATTGTTTCTGAATCATTTTCAGCAGAGGCTTTCAGAAGAAAGATCTGAATATATCAATATTCAAAAGAGTAACTCTCCCACAACTGGAGTGTAGATCTCAGTTTTGTCCCCTTCCTGGTGATGCCTTGGGTTTTAACTTTTATATTTTTAAAATTCTGTA
>QWTY01028941.1:0-11906 GCA_008033365.1 Pseudorectes ferrugineus
AGGTTCATTTAGAGTATGTTTTAAATGGAACGCCAGGGTGCTGGGTTTGTCATGTCTTTGATGTAAGGACGAGTCAGAAAAGGGCTTTGAAAATTCAGGAGGGGGATCTGAGAATTGGAAAAAACAGAGTAAATACGGAGGTCTGCAGGCTTGTTGTGGTGCCAAGGGAAAGGGGTAGCAGAAAGATTTCATTATCCAAACAAAGAGGGAGATCCAGATTCTCCAGCTTTGTTCAAACTGGAGGGTAATATTCAAATAATTAAAAGGCTGTTATGCACTGGTCATCATGATCTGTGAGTCATGCTTTTCAAAGTTCAGTCAAATTGCTTTTAAATCAGTCAACAGACTTTTCACTGATTGCTGGAGCATCTCAAGGCTCACTATCCTTTTCAAGAGAACATTTTACAGGCATGCCCTGCTCATGTTCTCAAGGTCTCTGAATGCAGCTCTCTCTGCAAACCTAGCCCAACTGCACTGAGTTTGCAAGTCTACAGAAAGGAAAACAGCATTTATGATGGCAATGAAGTATTAAAAGAGGAATTAAAACCAAGAAAGCCACTGCCTCTCCTTATACCTCTCCTGTCTGCAGGGTGTGGGGGGGGAAGCTTTCTGAGAGGTCCATTTCAAACTCAAAAACAGCTGTCTTAAGGGGGCTGAACAGAGTAACCTAAAGAAAAACAGTTTTACTTTTGCTAACAAAAGAGAGATTTCATAGCAGTTGCTTCTGCAAGTAACAGTCCTCTGACCTTCAAAAAGGCATGCCTAAAATCATTAGAGATCCATTTCCCCGGTACAGCTAAGTGGGCAAATTTTCCAAGCAGGGACTGTTTTTGTGGACTCTAATGTAGTGCAGTGAGGACTGCTGAAAATTATGACCCAACATGCATTTAGCACCATACATACACAATTGGATTCTGAGAAAAATGTTTGCTATTAAACGTAACTAATATCTACCTAATCATTTCCCAGCATTAATCAGCCTACAGAAAGCATGACCAGAACATACCGCTGATGTCAACAATGTAATGTGATTCAAATACACATGAATAAGGAGAATGTTCACAATAATATTGTACAATAAGGTCTTCCATATGAATCAAAGGAAAAAAAAAAAAAAAGACTATATTGTAGCATCCTCCATGCATTTTGTAGCAGGGGTTAATCAGAAATTTTCCAGCTGGCTGGCTGTTTTCTGACTGCCCATTACCAATTTATTTCTCCCTCTTCCTTCCAAGGGTGAGGTGCTGGCCTCTCAACTCCAGACTGCTGTGCTGGACAGACCAGTTAAGATACTTGCCAATTTCCAAGTGACTATTAAATTACCCATGCATATTTTTGACCTAGTTGTAACACATAATCTCTGGGCAATATCCAAAAGAACACAGAAGACTGATAATAAATTGCAGACCCTGTGTGACTAGTTCAAAAATCCAACCCTGGCAGGAAGCTAAGCTAATTTTCTGATAGTTGTTTTCACAGCCTTTTTAACCCAAAGGAGCAGGGAGCAGTAAAGCACTCATCCCTGCACTGGAGTTGGGCTAGCAGGCTGCCCTGTCAGCCCTGGGACTGCCTGCTTCACAGCACCATCGAAATAAATGGAAAAGTCTTAAAAAAAAAAAGTCAAAGACATGATGATGTAGCATCTACTGGGAATGGGGATGGAGTTCAGAAAGAAAGGGACTCCTTATTTTTTGTCATTGTTAATTTTGCAAATTTTGTTTGGCATTGTCCAACTACTGCCAGTTTTTCATCAGCTTTGGAGGTTTTTTGTAAACTCTTTATCTTTTTACAAGCAAAATGGAGAGAAATGAGCAGTAAAGAAGTGAAAACCAACTTTTTTTTTTTTCCCGAAGAAAAACTCAGCATTCCCAGCAAATTTTTTTGTTTTCCTCAAAAAAATGTTGAGTGAATCTTATGGGCAGCTCTTCTAACAACTATTGGATTTCCCACAAGGAAGAAAGCAAGAACTTAGTGCTGTACCTAAAGCAATAGGGCACTGAAGAGTCTCCCATCCAGCAAATTCTATGCACAGGCTACCAGGGCCTCCTGATGTCTCCATCACCAACACCTAATTTTCTCGTGGGCATGGTGATGCCGAGACTCATGTTTTACCTTAGTGCTATGAAATTTAACTCCTGCAAATGGAGCCTCTGACAGCAAACAGTGGTGCAGCTTCCCATCCAAGTGCTGCTATTACTTCTGCCAAGTGAGAACATGAAAATTTTCTTTGAGCCCTCTCCTCTCTGCCCCATTTTTGTTTTTTCACCATTTCTGAAATTCAGACTTCATTTTCTGTGTGGTCCATATTATGTCTCATGTTTCTGTTTACAGATAGGATGGCCCAGTATGAGCAGCGGCCCCCTTCAGCAAACAGCAGATAACACATCACACTTCTTCTTTCCAGTGGGAAAGGCCTCTCTCCCACCACGGAAATGGGCTGGCTGGAGGGGGTAAGGATAGGAGAGCAGCCAGAATGCTCTGGTCTCACTGCATTGCTACTGTACCACAGTGTAGAAAACACCACTGAGGTGTGAGAGAGGTGAGTGCCAACACAGCTGGAAGCCCCATCTCAGCAGGACTTTGTCCTCTCATTAGTGCTGGGTGAGTCCCACTGCCCAAGCCCCCACGGCCGCTTCAGCTGATGCTCAGGGATCAAGATGCCATCCTGCATACCCTTGACATGGAGAACTGTCCTCTGACAAGCTCTTATTGCCATTAAAAGATCTAAAACTGTTACTCTGTCGTAGCTTCCTCTGAAGTTTGAGGACCCAGTCCCATTAATTCTGCCACAGACATGGGACAGCTGAAATAAAGCAAACATGGCAGTAGGGGGAGAGGCTCAGTAAAAAGGAAAGATATGTCAAAGATGAACATTAATAAAGAAGATTTCTGTACACAGACTATGCACCCACTCGGGCTGGCTAATGTGATACTTTGCGATGCTTTTCTCTAATTTAAGAGTGCCTTTGTCCATTTAACTTAAACCTGTTCCCAATCAGCTAAAGCAAAGCTGAGGTAAACCTGGATTAAATCAAGACTGGAATGTACCGAGAAGGACTACTTGGAAACTGTGTCCCAAAACACACTCTTATTTCAGCTGGATGAAGCACTGATTTATATGATGGCTTTTCAGGGTGGAAAGTACATATTAATAGAAAAAGCATAAAAATCCATTTAATTGAATGTACAGGACATTTTGGATGACCTTTTTTCAGCTGCTTTTTTAGAAAGCATTTCGTGAGGCTGCAATCTTTGGAAAATAATAATACCAATAAAAATACTAAAATGATGACAATAACTAATGCATCTAGATGAGAATAAAAAGCTGCATGCAATCTGAATTGCAGGGGATCAAAAAAAGGACCTGATTTTTTATAATTTTATGTTTAAAAAAGCCCCAGCTGTTTTTATCTTTAATAACCAACATTTCCAATATGATAGAACATGCCAAAAAATAATATATCCTGGAGTGCTATGGGTGGCTTTACAAGACTGAAAAGATCACATAAATTACTCATCTCCCAGCAGCTGGGGAAACAAGACAGACTTTCAGGAGACCCCAGCCTGGACCCATGACCACTTACACAGATACTCAGAGAGACCAGATTGCTGAGGTGTGGGCTGCCCAATTGCGTGGTCTGAGATAGGCAGCTTTCAGTCAGCTCCGATTTGCAACGGTCATGACCTCTGTATGGTAAAATTTAAGGGCCTGATTTCGTTTGCAAATATAGTTGTGCTGTCTGGATCTAAAAAGATACTTCCATTTATGTGGGAAGATAGAGTAGAGGGATTAATCAAATAGTCAAAGACTGGCTTTATCATCTTTTCACAGAGTGTACCCTTCCCTGCTGGGTCACAGTGGCAATGAAGCAGAATTTTGGATGTTTTTTAATCTAATATTGTAAAAAAAACACCTTGAGGAAGGACAGAAGCAAATAATCCTCCTTGATTTCCTTCACATGACAGGATAGAAAGGTCAATTGAGATTATATTGAGCCTCATTTCAGGGCTGCAAGATACGCTGTTCATATCATTAATCCTGCCTAGCTATTCCTATGTCCCAGACCTGCTTGGTATTCATTCCACTTGAAAATAATAATGATAATAATAGGTATCTTCAGTTCAAACCATGCAGATCTCAACCATTAGTTATTTCATTTTAAATTAACATTGTCCCAGGGTTACTACCAAATCTAATCTTTTATGCGGATATTTATAAAATTGCCTGTGACACACCAGCAATAGATTTCAGCATTTTAACTTTCCGTTCTTGTAGTACCACTAAAAGACAGTCATGCGATAAAATAAGTCATAATTAGGTTGGCCAGACAAAAGTGTGGAGACATCTATAAAAGCATGATCGACTTTATGTCTGGGTCTTCCTGCCACTGTGCTAGGGCAGTGGTGAGAAGATTTGAAGAATGTAGGCTTTTCTTGTCTTGACCAGTATCCTGTGCCATCAATACAACAAACTGCCATCCACAGGGTCCACTTGGACAATTTTGAAATGAACAAATGTATGTGACAATAAAATCTGTCTGATTAAGTGTTCGTGGAAAGTAATTATAAGGGATTTGTTGGCAACTTCAGCCTTAGTTCCCTTCCAAATCCATATGCGTACTTCTAGGAGAGGGTACATAGTTATTCTATTTCCAGCTCCTGAAGCTATGCCACAATTCGTGCTTTGCAAAATTAGAAACTAATGAAGTATGCTGGCATTAGGAGGAGTCCTTGGGAGAAAAAAACAGTAATAAAAGGTTGGTAATTGCTGCTGAACAAGGGACTGATGGATAGCACACCATGCTGGTGCAGGTAGGTAGGCAAAGTGACTCATGAAATAGGCTATATAAAGGGATGAGTAATCAGTAAAAACAGAGTGAAAGAACAAACTGTCTCGTATGAAAAAGGCAGCTGTTGACGGAGATCAGCCACTAGGACATGGAAGCAGTAACAAAAAATTTGCTGGAGTAGAATAAAGAAGGGTAATGGAAGAAAGTAATAGAGTAGCAGCTCCTGGTCCCAATTAGTTCAAGAACCAGCATCACTCCCAGCAGCTGCAGCATTTCCTGACCATGAGCAGAGGAGGCAGACAATTCTTTAAGCAATGTACTCTGACACATCTTGCATGTCCACAGCATCAAGTGGAGGGAATGGAGGCTGGAGATGGTACCTAGAGGTTCATCTTTTCTGCCACTGAGACAGTGAAGATTTGGAAGTGAAGGGGAACATGTGGTATTTTAAGGCTAATGCATTGTCAGTGCATTTGGATGTTAGAGCATGAACATCTATGTGGTCAACAGTCACTACAGAGGACAGTAGAGCTCAGTCTTACTAAAGGGGCTTCTTCCCAGACCCCAGTAAAGCAGACATATGCTTCGTGTGCTGTTTCCCCTAGCACTGCTCCAAGGAGCATCACCGTTGTGTACTCCCATAGCTGCACATTCAGCAGCAGAGGGAAGGTGAAGCTGGTCTCCCCAGTAAAGGGATCCCACACAGAAGTGGGACAGCCAGCACGGGCACATGGATCCAGGAGAGCCACAGCAGCTGTGCCCCTCTCTGAGGTACAATGTACTTTGACTTTTCCCTTATTTGGATAGTTATGGTCCATTTACACACCAAATGAAGCCAGACCATCTCTCCTCTGTCTGTGATTATTGAATGTCAGTCAATTCTAGAGACAGGGGATACTCTCACACTTCAGCCCGTTGATGTGTTGTTCACCCAATTCTTTCAGACTCTGCTGGATATTAAAGTATTGCCCCAGTAATTTTGTATAATTGGACTGTATATCCAAACAGCGCTTTTGAGTAAATCATGATGCTAGTCATTGCAACTGAAGAAGAGTGGGATGGATTTGCCTTTGTTCTCAGAGGGGATAAGCCAATCCATTAGGAGAAAGTTTCCTGGTTTATGGTCTCACCATAAAATGAAACTCCCTATCTGCACTATCCTTGCTTAGACTCTGAGCCCATAAACACTTTCACTAAATATTTGCAAAGAAAAGGAAACACAGCCAAATCCTACTAAGTTATAATGAACAACAATCATATTGCAGAACATTTATCTTTTCTGCATATTCCACTGGGGAGAGGTTGCTTTAAAACTTTCAGTATGATTTAAGCACAAATGCTTTTTATATAGGTCAGGAAAGAGAAATGTAATTTCCCTTAGTTTTGTTTGGTCAAAGTTCTCCATTCTAGCACTTAATTAATGACTCTGGTGAAATGCTTTGAAAACAGAAACGTTTCTAACCCCAGACATGTTGCCAAAATGAGTACTTCCTGGTCATTGTCTGTTTTGGAGGGGATGCTGAACACACATGCATGTGCTGTTAATAAACCCAAGGAAACTATTTTTATGGCTGTGGAAAAAAAGGTATTTCTTCTTCAGTACTCGTCTCTGTCAGTTATAGCTGTGGGAAATAAAAAAGTGAAATAAGAAATGTGGAAAGCAAGGGAGAGGAGGAAAGGAAAGCCACACAGGGCTGTGCAACATTACCCCACCTGGAACAGTCAGCTTCCCCAGTTGGCTTTAACACTTAATTTCCTTTCTGACATATCCACCCTGAAAACCCAAGCACTCCAAAGACAACCCACATCAGGACATAAGCACCCAGAATTGAAATTAGGCAGAATTGGGTCCAAAACGCAATCCTCAAATCTTTACCTAATCCAATGACTGCCTGGTTTTTTGCCAGTAATTTTTCCCATGGTTTTAAGTTTTCATGTCTCTTATAGCCCAGCCTCTGCCTCAGTCACAGCAGCCCAGAGGGTATGCACGCTTAGAGTTCCCCTTAGGTTTGTTCTGAGTTGCCATCACAAACTGAAAACATTGCCATCAAACGTCTCCCTAGACGAGGAGTGACACACTTCCAGTTGTGCTGCAGCCTGCTGTCCCCTTCTCCAGGCAGCACCAAATGCATTGTTCCTGCAGGCACTACTGTTAGAGACACTTTCAATTGTCAGAGCCCCTAATTGCCATAGTTACAATCTTTGTGCTCTTAGACTACCCTGTCCCCCAGCAAGGCCAGACTTCCCATCCTTCCTCTTCAGATCTTTTGCTACCAGACCTACAACTCAACAGTGGAGAAAAGTTCACTGATAAGATCCCCACATTTTCTGGAAGATTTCTCTTGGAAGCCCTTGTCACACCATGATATCACTCAAGCACACACACATAGCTGGAGGAGGCTCCAGTAAGAAACACTGCATGGCTGTCACGAGGTCCAGAGGAACTAAGGAATACACCAAAGGTGTTCAAAAACTTAAGTGTTAATGGCACATCTTTATTCAGAAAAGAAACTGTAAAAACTTGTCAAGGCTGTGACAACGAAAGACTGGGTCTGCATGGCACACAAAGCATAAAATAGCATTAATAGGCATTAATTTCTTCTGGGTGACTGGACTAAGTCGTCATCCTGACACTTATCTTTAAGTAGGGTGTGCTAATGGGAGTGATGGCAGTGATAAGGTGAAGACACCACAAAGAGAGATGAGAAGGTTTCACTTCTAAGTGAGGATGACAATGATTTCGTTTCTAACACAACAGAAGAGTCATCCCTGAAATAAGAGTTGGTGAAAGAGCTGATCTGTGCATCAATATCTAAGAGATATTGAAATGAGATGTGGCTATTGAGATCTCAGGTAAGGGTAACAATGGGAACATCAGCTAACAAGCAAACCATAAATCTCCTATCTAAAATGTTTGATGGGTGCATCGCCTGTCTTTAAACAGCACAAACATTGCTCACTTAATGTTGTTCTACAGACTCGCAGCATCTGACAAAATAAACAACTGCCCAGGACTTCTCATTTGGCATTTCTGTTTTCTGTGGGAACACAATGATACTGGCTAAACATGTGTCTTGTAAACATTTGCCTGTGGTGCTCTTGCTTTGTATATTTACACAGCCATGTAAATTTTATGTTTGACTTTTGACAGAGAAAACCTGCAGTGACTTTTATGTTTAATGCATTCATTCTGAAGTTGTTGCTTCACCTATTGCCAATATGTTTATTTTTTTGTTTAAGAACATTAAAACATATTAAGAAAATATATTTGCATCACGTAATCTTCACACTGCTGTTACATGTTTCAGTGGCCAAGAAAGTGATCTGTTCCAAGGTTTTTGATCAATGAGGTTACTCTGCATCATTACAGTGACTTGGCAAGACCAAGAAAACAGAGTTCAGAAGGCATGGGGATCTCATGTGAAAGTTTGCCAGCCTGGGAAGAAAGAAGCCAAGGCAATGCCAAGTCACAAATGTTGAATTTGCAAAGTTGGATCATGTTAGCAGGAGATGCAACACATGGATGTGGAGGAGAACAGCCCAGAGACTGTTGAGAGGAACATGTGAAACTTTAGACAACTAGCCTGCAAGCTGATACCTTTATTTTAAGCTGGATGAAAACTTTAGAGGGACTGTTGATATTGGAGGAAAAAAAAGCAAGACATAAAAAATAATAAAGAGATTAAATAGAAGACTTGCTTTGATCACTTACTCCTCACTAACGGAATGTAAGAACTAAAGTTACTACAAATATTTACAAAAATGAGCAGTCAAGGATTGTGGCAGAGGTATTAAATACTCACTGTTTCAAAAACAGATCTCATACGGATCTCATCAAACTGACACTCCTAGGAAGAACAGGTAATCCATGCAGTTAGAGAAGAGATTGAGGGCACTGGGAAGGCAAGAAGCTGATCATAAACACAGGCTAGGGCTGAGAGAACCCAACCATCCTACTCGTCATGACTCAAGAATTATTTCTCTGCCTTAAAAGCTGAAACCAAAGAAGTTTCTTTCTCAGGGAATTGTTGCAAGTAGAATACCCCACTAGGATGATTAAAAGAGAGGAAAGGGCTTTAGTGTGAAATCACTTTATCTTTTTTTAAGGAAAGTAATTATTAACTGCAAGTGATCTTAAACCGAGGGTTACATTTTCCAAAAGGGACCTCACAAACATTTTCCTGGCCTACAAAATGCACAGATCCTATCTCCAACTTCAAGCATCCAATCTGCCAAGCATATACAATTTAGGGTGGTGCTACTACTTTTCTGAACAGAACAGTCAGAAGAACAATGTCCAAAAGTATCATTTCAATCTGATTCAGAAAAGAATCCTGCACAACCCCAGGTAGACTTAGACTGTGTTTGCCAGAGCTTGTGGAGGCCTCCTGCAGAAAGAGAGTCCAAACAAATAGCAGTTCTTTCATCTTCTGCTGGAAGATAAAAGGATAGGAGGGCTCTCAGTGTTAGCTAATAAGATTTTTTTATGATAGGTATTTACAGGATTTATGGAATTTGTACCCCTCCACTACTCTGCTTTGCCTGTGCTTAACTTCCTATCTGTATAGCAGAACTACATTCTGTTTCTTCCTGAAATGTTTAGAAAAGGGAATGAGGTCTTTTAAGGACAGGAAAAGCTAAAAACAACAACAATAAAAAAAAATTATAAAGAAAGCTAGAGATTCTTTATGCTGTCTCCAGAGGAAAAGGAAACTTAAAAATTGTTGTGTGTGTCAAAAGTGCAGGTTAAGTCAGGCAAAATGTTCCAGCAGTAACATGGAAAGAAGCAGACCTTGTAGTGGAACAGACATGTAATTCATGTCCCAGACCAGAATTTCCTCCTCCTTCAGCAAACATGAATAGATGGGCAATGAAAAGCTCATGCTGTGCCCATTTGCATGGGTCATGGGGCAACTTACAGGGGAACGAGGCCTAAACAAGCTCTGTAGCTGGCAGGCAGGAACTGGAACAGTTAGATGCAGTATGTAAATGTAGATATCTTACTGATAGCCTTAATCCTTAGTCTAGGGAGCAGTGGATAACATGGTCAAACAGCAAAGCCTGCATGTAGAGCCCCAGCCTAAGCATGTCTGCCTGTTATTGCTTTTGCTAAAACAAAACCTCATGAAAACAAAGCAAGCATGTGAAAAGGAAGTATACAAAACATGTTCAGAGGGAACAGCCAGTGCCAAATATTTCCCCGTGCTTGAAGTGTCACCTGGGTCTGACAGGTGCCTTTGGAAAAAAAACCAGGCAGTCAGAGCAAAAACTAATGGCTCCCTAGATCCCTGCTGTGAGACACTGGCATTCTAGTCATTTCCATACTTCTCCTTCCTGATGGCTGAAGGAGAAGCATACCTTTCCAAGACACCAAACCTATGCTCATCTCCTAAATAAACATTAAGCTCCCACAGGCTCTCAGGGGCTGAGATGGTTGGATGAGAACACAAGCCCCGCAGCCCCATGAGACACCCTGCTCCTCCTGACTCCCTCCATCACCCCAGACTCTTCATTAACAGAATGCTTTAACCACGCTGCAGTTCTGCCTGCTCCAGTATCTCTCTCGGTGTAGTCAGGACAACCTGTCTTAAGTGTCTGATGTTCAGCTGGTTATTTTCCTTTTTAAAACTTAATTTCCTGGTCTACCACTTTTCCCAGATCCCATGCCAATCACTTACTCTCACATCATGGCAAGAGAGTGCTATTGCTCACTATGACACTCAGATCCTGGGAGAATGCAAAGAATAAAGGCTGCAGGCTGATCTGTAGAAAAAAAAAAGGGCCGTAGACAGATGTTTCATAAATGTAACATAAACTCCTGTTTGCCACTTTTGTTTCCTAAGATAAAGAATTCCAAGCATTTCTGTCTGCCTTAAAAACCACATAGAGTTAACATATGCTCACCAAGAAGAGGGACTAAACTTTCATCAAAATAACAGTACTACCATGAAATACGGATTTTGACATAACCATTTTACCTTGGAAGAAGAATTTGAATGGGTGTCTTCAAAGGCCAGAAAAGCATTCACTAGACTTTGGTCAGCAGCTGAACTGGAAAAGATAAGCCTGAGCTTTTATTGTAATGTACTTGGTTTCTTGAATCAATGCTGATATGGTCTCTACAGAAATACAGATCAGGAGAGGTTGGTTTTACTGTGCAGAAAGCAATTTTTCAAAACAAAAGCATGAAGTAAGCAACTCATTGGGGTCAGGAGAGAGAGGAAAGCAATGGAATAAATTACTGATAAATGAGAAAATTATTACAAGAAGCTTAGCTAGACTTCCAGAACACCAACTGGGGAAGGAAAACTGGAAAAAGAACAAAATTGCTGCATACTTAGCCAGGGATAGAAAAAAAAACCACATTAAATAATCACTGTATTTTTGTAATTTATGCTGATCCTTTGCAGATAACTTGCAAAATTAAGGGTTGGCTTTGGTGCCAAAAAGTCCATAGACATTTTGACACAGAAGCTAGAAGGAACAGGATCTGGCCCATGGATAATATAAGAAAAACAGAATCAAGCCAAAGATTATTTTCTCTTTATTGGCAGATATTTTAAAGGGGAACTAGAGATTAACTGTGTTCACCACTACAGAAAACATTTATTTTCAGAAGGCAATTGTCCAATACCCACCTAAAAAATTAGGATTTTTTAAAATATCTCAAGTTACTACTGAAGAACGTTTGAAACACATAAATCATCAACCTTTTCTGAAGATTTAGCAGAAAATGCAGATATATAAAAGTAAAGCCTAGTTCTTTCCCTTTTTACAGTGGCAAGTTTTGACTAAAATTTTTACTTGTGTGTTCAGTGTCTGGCCTAAAATGTAATTATATTAAGATCTTAAACTTTGAGCCTACGAGTATAAAAAGAAAGATTTAAACTTTGTGGCTTTCACTGCATTTCTCTAAAGTCCAAACCCAAAAGCACACATCTGACAACCTCAGATTGTGGTAAAGTTCAGCCCTTACATCTATCCAAACCACAGAATCCTTGGTTCTTGCTAATTTTTAGTTCTATTGGGCTGTCATTTTTTTATAGAAACAAAAAAGAAAAACCAACTACAACAACAACAACAACAACAACAACAAAAAAAACAACAACAAAAAAA